>PVKS010008317.1:53489-69344 GCA_004027875.1 Aplodontia rufa | reverse complement strand
GAACTGTGCAGAGACTCTTAAGCTTTGACTAGGATTGGGTGAAGAGAACGGGCAAGGACAGCGTCATCAGCAAAGTGACTGAGAAGAAGCACACCTGCAGGTAGAGGCTGGGGCATGAGTCACCTATTGTGACGCCAATAGCCCATACTTGAAAGACAAGCAACACCTTTTCTTTTTTATATATATGAATTTTAAAAGAGAAAACAAGCCATCCCAGAGAGATAAGAAGAAATACTGTCCAATTTGGTCCCTCTGACTCCACCACCATGCTATATCCAGGATGCCTTGTGAATGAGGTGCAGTATCTCAGCCTCCATTGCTCCAAACCCACACCCCCCGCCCAGTAACCAAGAGGGCAGGAAGCTTCCCTCCCACCCTTTTTATCTGATAGCTCAATGATACCATGGTCTAGGTGTACAGTTGCAAATCTTGATAGTCCTTATTCACAAATATATATATATATACATGTATATATATGTGTATATATATATATATAATTAGTTCAACATAGTCTTACATGTTGGAGGGAATTGTTACATATTCATGCATACATGGTTATTGACATAGTAAGATAGTAAGTTGAGGTTGATCCTAGACCAGGATCTACCCCTCTTCATCCATTCCCTGAGCTCATGTCACCTCTGTAATCCCACCATACTATGTTTGAAATGAACATATGCATGTATAATAATTGCTGACATTTCTGAGTTTCTCTACCTGTCTGTGTATAGCTAGGCTTCTAATGGGAGTTGAGTGTTCCCCGTTGTAGTTATAACTCCCCTTGTCCCTCCCTCCCCTCCCTGCCTCCCTTTCTTCTCCCCCCACCTTCCTAGGTGGTTCACCCAGCTTATGTGGAGTTTCAACTATGGTGAGTTTATTACTTAAACTCAGCTGACTATCATCCTGTCTTAGGTTTTATTCTAGCTTCCACATATGAGAGAAAACATTTGGCCCTTAAGTCTCTGAGTTTGGGTTATTTCACTCAGCATAATTTTTTCCACTTCCATCCATTTGGCTGCAAATACCAAGATATTGTTCTAATAGTGGAGTAGAACTCCATTGTGTGTATACACCACAATTTATGAAACCATAGTTGTGGACCCACTGCCTGGTTTGAGATCTACAACACGACTGGCCACAGAGTGGATACACACCAGGAATGTGCCCAAATGATCAGCTCTGCTGAAGAACTCAAGTGAGCTTCCCTGGGAACAGATGACTTGTGTGTGTCTCTGCCATTGCAAAGCTGGAAAAGAAAGTGTGCCCATGTGAGCCCTGCAGCAGGATGAAAGCCTGTGCCTGAGCACTCTGGCCTTCACCATGAAGGCACTGTGTCCTCTGCAAGAAACCTTGGCTATAAATATAATTTGATGAGCACGTGAATTTTTCTAATGAATTACTAAACCAGTGAGTAGACCTGGGACCCCCAGGACACAATTTTAAAAATAAAATTTCCAAATTCCTGGAGTTGAGCTCAATTCTGGATACAAGCTACTGAACAGCTACCTCACGGACCTCACCCTAGTTTTGCTGATCTGAGTAAACCAGCACAGAAACTTTTAACCCCTAAGTCTATTGATTCCCTTACCAATTCTATGCCTCTTAATAATAATCATATTTCTGCCAAGAGTGATCACTATTTTTTGAGACATCCAAAAAAGAAAAACAACCCAATTCCACCTCCTTCCATAACAATAAATTAAAAGGGGACAAAGATACATAAGAGCAATTTTTTTGTATACTATTGAGAATAAGTTGGTGTTAATTTGAGCTAAATTATTACAAATTATGCTACCTGGCTGGGAGTGGTGGAGCACATCCACCCAGGAGGCTGTGGTGGGAGGATCATTTGAGCCTAGGAGCTCAAGACTAGCCTGGGCAACACAGCAAGGCTCCACAAATAAATGAGTGAAATTAAATGTAAAAAATTTTTTAATTATTTTAATTATAATATCCAGGGCAAACAACAAGAAAATAACTAAAAATATGCAGTAGAAGAAATGAGAAGGGAATCAAAATAATACCCAAGAAAACATCTAACACAAAAGAAGGGAGTAATTGAGGAACTGAGGAAAAAACCCATATAAGACACTTAGAAAAAGTGCAGAATTATCAGTAATTGCATTAAGTGTGAATAGATCAAACTCTTCCAATTAAAAGACAGATATTGACAGGATGGATAAACAACCCCAGTTATGTCCGATCTACAAGAAACTCACTTTAGTTTCAACATCACAAATACATTGAAAATAGAAGGATGGAAAAAGATATTCCATGAAACATCAACCCAAAAAGAACAGTAGTGGCTATTAATATCAGATGAAAGAGACTTTAAGGCAAAAACTGTTGAAACACAGTGGGGCCATTATATATTGATAGTAGGATCAATCCATGAATAATATATAATAGTTACAAACATACATGCACCTCATAACAGAGTCCCAAAAGATATGAAGGAAAAAACTGATGGAATTGTCCATTACGACACTGAGGCTTCTGCCAGGCTGTCTTGGATCACTCACTCTGTGGAAAGGCATCTGCCATGTTATGAGGACATACAAGAGTCCTGGGGAGTGGTCCATGTGGGGAGGAGCTGAGGCCTCCAGCAGGCAGCCAGGATGCTCAACAAGAACAGCTGGAAGTCAATGCCATGCTTTAACTAACAGACAGAACAATGCAACAAGAGACAAACAAGGATATGCAAGCTTGAACAACGCTTTAAACCAACAAGATCTAATGGACATGGAATTTTATACCAGACAACAGCCAAATAGACATTATTTTCTTCTTCTTCCTCTTCTTTTTTTGGGGGGGGTAACAGAGATACTTAACCACTGAATCACATCCCCAGCCCTTTTTATTTTTTATTTTGAGATGGAGTCTTGCTGAGTCTGACTTTGAACTCACAATCTTCCTGCATCAGCCTCGAGAGTCATTGGGATTACACGTGTGTGCCACCATGCCAGGTCCAAATCAACTTTCTTAAGTGCTCATGGAACATTTCCCAGGATAGGTTAGTCCACAAAAAGCCTCAGTAAATGTAAAACAAATTAAATCATACAAGGTGTCTTCTCCAAAACAATAGAAAAAAGTTAGAAATCAATTAACAAAAGGAAATTTAGAAAATTCACGAGTATGCAGAAATTAAAAGGCACACTCTTAAACAACTAATGGGTGAAAAGTAAATAATAAGAAATTAGAATACACTTTGAGAAACAAACATGCAAAGCCCATGAGAGAGCAAAAACAGAGGGCAGGGCAAAATGCATTGTAAAAGTCTACATTAAAAGAAGAAAAATCTCAAATCAGTGACCTAACCTTTAACCTAAGGAACTAGAAAAAGAAAAGCAACTAAACCCAAAGCAAGCAGAAGGGGCAAAAGTAAATAAACAAACAAACCTAGAGCAGAGGTAAACAAAATAGAGGGTAGAAAAACAGCAAAATCAGTAAACCAAAAGGTAATTCCTCAAAAAGATCAATAAAATAGACGAATTTTCAAATTGATTGATAAAGTGGGTGAGGGAATCAGGAATGAAAATGGAGCTATTACCACCATCTTTACTGAAATTAAAAGGATTATAAAAGAGTTCTATGAACAAGTATATGCCATACAATAGGTCACATAGATGAAATGGACAAATTCCTGGAAACAAACTAGCAAGACTGACTCAAGGAAAAAATAGACAACCTGAATACACTTACTTAAAGTAAGGGATTCGATCAATAATTTTAAAGACTTTCCAACAAAGAAACACCTAAGACCAGATTGCTTCTCAGTAGAATTCTACTAAATATTTAAAGAAGAATGATTACCAATCCTCAAACTCTCTCCAACATTTATAAAAGAATTCCCTAATTCATTTGATGATGCCAGTATTACTCTGGTAACAAGGCCAGACAAACATATTACAAAACTACCAATCAATAGCTCTTAGGAAATACAGATATAAATCCTCAACAAAATAGCAGAAAACTGAATTTAGTAACTTATTAAATGGACCATACCACAACCAAGTGAGATTTATCCCATCAACACAAGGGTGAGTTAATGAACATACAAAAATCAATTAATGTAACATATCACTTTAATAGACTGCAGAAAAAACACATGATCATCTCAGTTGACACAGAAAAATAATTTGACAATATCAATTACCTTTCATGATGAAAATCATAAAAGAATACTCATCAAACTAGGAAATTTTCTCAACCTGATAAAAGGGTATCCATAAAAAACAGCTATCATCACACTTACTAATGAAAGACCACTTTCCTCCTAAATTTAGGAACAAGGCAAGGATGTCTGCTCTCACTACTGCTATTTAACACTATACTGGAATTTCTACTCAGAGTAATAAGGCAAGAAAAATGGAAGGAACCCAACTTGGAAAGGAAGAAGTAAAACTATCACTATTTGTAGATGATATGACCTTATATATAGGAAATACTGAAGAAGCAACTACAAAACAATTAAGACCTAATAAATTCCGCAAAGTTGCAGGTTACCAGATCAATATATAAAAATCAATTGCATTTCTACACACTAGCAATGACCAATCCAAAACTGAAATTAAGAATGCAATTCCATTCATAATAGCATCAAAAAGAATATGATACTTAGGAGTAAATTTAGCTAAGAAACAAGACTTGTCTGTTGAAACTACAAAATATTGTTGAAAGAACATTCTTGTTTGGAGCCTTAATGTTAAGATGGGAATATTCCTCAGTTTGATGTACATATTCAATGCAATCACCAACAAATGATGACTTTTCTTGGATAAATGGACAAGCTGATCCAAAATTCATATGGTATTGGAAGAGAACTAGAATAGCCAAAACAACCTTGAAAAAGAACAAAGTTGGAGGACTCCAACTTCCTGATTTCAAAATCTACTATAAAGCTACAGTAATCAAAACAGTGCAGTACTGGCATAAAGATCAATGGATCTTTAAATACTGACAATAGATCAATGGAAGAAGAGTCCAGAAATAAACTCACATATTTGTGGCTAATTGATTTTCAAGAGGCAAACTGAATTGGGAAAGGTGAGTCTTTCAATAAATAAATGGTGCTGGGACATTTGGATAAACACATGCTAAAGAATGAAGCTAGACCCTTTACTCATACCATAAACAAAAATTAACTCAACCTGGCTCGAAAAACCTAACCTCAAAGGCAGCTCACTGCCATATGGCTCCCAGGGGGCTGAGCCAAACCACACTGGGAGCCTGGAAGCATGGTAGAAAAGGAAGGAAAAGTGGGCCCCAAATCCACTCCCTAGAAAACAACCCTGCTTCCAGGATGATATCAGAAGCTCAGACTAACAGGTAGCACAACGTTGATAGCAACCTCCACACAAGTCATCAGTAATGTGAGACTACAGGGGCAGACTTGAAGATGACGATGGAGTAGGAAGCTCCCCGACCACAGTGCTCACACCCAGCATGGGGAATCGAGGCAATGGTACCTGAGAAGTGTGGCAGCTGCAAGCTCATCTGCCTGGTCCAGAATTCTGCACCAGGGACTAGGGCAGGATTCTAGGCTCTGAAAAGTAGGCTTTAAGAGCAAGAAAGGGTTCCATGCTTTGGGCAAAATCTGAGTATCTCCATGTGAGCTGTGCATGTTTAAGCAGACCTGGGTCCCCTCTGGTCAGCACCACTGAGCTGTGAGCCCCATTCTGTTGATGGTGTCGCTCTGCAGGACCTTCTCAGCTTGCTCCCCAAGTGCACTTGCTTCAGTTCAGGTTTTGCCTCATTGCTGGCTCCTGGTCCCATCCTCTGTCCTACACAATTAAAGCTGTGAAGTCTCAGGTCCTGGGCAAGTTCTTTGACTTGGATCCTCTCCTTCAGCTCAGTCTGAATTAAGTAAAGACAAAGACATTGCAGGCATTGATGGGTCCAGACATGGTGGGGTAGGGAGAGGCAGAGGATAAGAGTCTCCCACAATCCAGCCACTCTCCTAGCTTAGGAGATCCCAGCTATACTTTAAAAGAGGGAAACACTGAAGGGAGGAAAGGTTTCTAAAACTGTAACAGGGTTACACTAGAGAAATACCCAACTACAACTGAGTTTTCTTGATTATTGGGCTGCTTTTCAAACTTCAGTGCAGTTGAGCATAGTGCACACATAACAAGTGGCTTCCGGTGTCTCCTCTCCGATGATTCCTGAGCAGGTGCTGATGTGGAGGTACCGACCCTCAGGGATAGTGCAGGTGGTTGATCTGTGTCCCCTGCTGCCACAGCCCCTCTGGGATCTTCTCTTCTCGTTCACTTTGGGAACTTTTGTGCTGCTTCCTTCTCCACCCACCCCTACTTCTTTGTCTCTTCCTCTCGCTTTTTAATGCTGCATTATACTCAGAAAGTTTGATAACTGTTGAAATTTCCATTCTCCCTCTCTTCTTTATACCTCCTTTACACACCTCTGTCCTTTTCCAAGTAAATCAACTCCTGTTCACAATATTAACAATAACCCTTTCTTATCTGTATCTTTTATGTAATCATATGGAAGTATGAATTTTTCTGTTTTACAATATCAGGATTATTTTATCCCCACCTCTTGCTTTTTGGGTAGAACTGAACATAAAAAGAAGTGTCTCCAGGTCATTGCTACAGAGCACTTGATTCTTCTAATGGGTGTAATATCCCAGGTTAAGACTGCTTTGCAACTCACAGTGCTCCTGATGTCTGAGCACACGCCTTACTCCAGCACCGGGCCGCTGCACATCGGCCACTCAACATCCTGTACACACCCCGTATCCACCATCCTCTACCTGCCCCTTACTCGCCACTATGCTCCATTCTGTGGATTCTCTTCCTGGCAGCAGGATGGCTAAGTTTTTTATTGCTTACTTGTTGTTGACAGATACTGACCATACTTTCCAAATTATAATTGTCAATCCCACTGGCAAGGAGCCTTTTGAGAGGACCATTGAGAGATCCATTTTCCCCACAGGGGACCCTAGTTTTGCAGCACTCAGGCTGATGGGGCCTGATTATAGCAAAAAATGGATTATACCAAAATGGCTAGTTCATTGGGATCTTACAGAAAACCCTAAAGAGCGTCCAGAATGGTACTTAAACCAACACATACCAAAGCTACCTTGGAAAAAAGCATTATTTACTAAAGCTCTTCCCTGATCTCTTATGTTTGTAGACAAGAGGGTTATTTCATTCCATTCCTGTAGACAGCTGACTAAACTCATAAATGCAAAAGTTTAGCAAAGCTCAAACTATCAAGAGTTTAAAAAAATGTATGACTATTGTTATTTTGAAAAAGGTACCCTCCTCCTCTGCCACATTCTATATTAAGAAATTCCAAATTGGGGCTGGAGCGGTGGCCCAGCGGTTTCAGCGCTTGCCTTGCATGCATAATGACCCGGGTTCAAACCCAGCACCACGTACACAACTAAGTGTTGGAACAATGAAGGGCATGTGAAAAACAAAATAAAGTTGTTTCTCTCTTTAAAAAAAAGAAAAAGAAAAAGAAATTCCAAATGGAACAAAGGGCAGGGGGGAAGCAAGAATAATAAAATCAGTACAGGAACTGATAATAAAAATGACAAAGTTGTACAGTTGTATTAAACTGTACAAACCGACCTAGTTGGGGCGGGGTGAGTGGGGTACCCCACAGACTCATGTGTGTATAAAACCAAGTCGGAATGGGTTCTGAAACTCTTGTATCAAGGATGAGAAGGAACGACGTTAGGTTTATTGGTTCATTGCCATAAAGGAGACAGTTTGCTAAGGAGAACCCATCTCCTGAGGAAATGTTAGAAGGGCTTATTGCAGGATTTGGGCTTGTGTCCAGCAGGGGGGTGCGGGGATTCAAGGATTGGGTGCTGTCGAGAAGCAGGGACAATCCTGCAGGCGGTTCATTGTGTGCAGCTGTTCATGTTCGGTGCATCTCAGCTCGGCCACTGGTGTCATGCCGACTCTTGCACACCAGGAGCTGCTTGTCTCTCTCCTGCTGAGGAAATCGAGTTCACAGGAGACATGATTCAACCACAGACCTGTGACCCATTCAACAGTCAGTGACCTCCACAGATGTGCTGACCAGTCAGACCTTCACCCACCTGCCCCTAACAGTCAGTGTCAGGAAACAACTGGCATCTGGAAGTTAGTCCCTAGAGAGAAGGGAAACGTGGCTCAACTGGAGCATTCTTCAGGGTCTGTGCTTGTTTGCTGGGGCCATCATAACAAAGTATCCCAGACTGAGTGGCTTAAACAGTATTAATTTGTTTTCTTATAGCTCTGGAGATAGACGTCCAATATCAAGGTGCCAATAGGGCTGGTTCCTTCTGTCCTTGGCTGGCAGATGACAACCGTCTCCCAACCTTTACACTGTCTTCCCTCATAGATGTCTGTATCCAAATTTCCCCTTCTTATAAAGACACCAGTAATTCTGATTTAGGGAACATCCTACCTCATTTTAAGACAATCACCTTTTTTAGTACCCCATTGCCAAACAAGGTCACATTTTGAGGCGCTGGGGGCTAATACTTCTATATTTCAATTTCTCTTCTGTAAAGATAGAGGCTTCCTTCCTACCAGGAGCTAAATTACAAGAAAGCTAATACAGACAGAAGCTCATTGTGTTTTCTAAGCCATGTTTTTTTTCTTTTCCGAATGCCATGAAAGTACAGAGAACACCACGTCGTGGTACCCATGACCAGTACAGCTTATAGCCATTCCAGCCTTCTTTCTGAGGAACTTATAAGCAAACCTGTGGCTCTACCATTCTTATAAGAATGTGATGAGAGGGCTGGAGTGGTGGCTCAGTGGTTACGGTGCTTGCCTGGCATGCGCAAGCACGCGAGTTCAAACCCCAGCACCCACGTACACAACAAAGTCTCAGAGCAATGAAAGCCTTGTGAAAAACTAAATAAAAATTGATTCTCTCTGTCTCTCTCTCTCTCACTGTCCCCTCTTTCTTTAAAAAAAAAGAATGTGATGGGGAGGTTGTCTTCAGGAGAGACTGAAAAGGAATCAACCATTAGTGATCAAAGCATCTGCAGGTCAGTAGTTTGCAGTCAGAGTGACCCATTCGTTTCCAGTGGTTTTTAAATTTTCTTTTTCAAAGTGACAGAGACTTGTAATTACTAAGAGACTGCTGTACACCCATCTGCCTCCCCGACACATGTTCTACACTTCAGTTCCCCAAGCCCCCGATTTTTTGAGGGTATATATCCATGTGTCTGAGGAGGCTTCATGGGGGGAGGCAAGTAACCTAACCTGTTAAGAGTGACATAGAGGGCTTCTGGGACTATAGAGTAAGCTGCTACAATTTTGATGTCATGAAGATAGCCCGAGGACAAAATCAATAAAGAGATGTAATAGAGCTGAGAAAACTGCAGAGAAAGGGAGCTAGAGCCCTGATCAAATTGCCCCTGAAGCCTACTCACCAGTTAAATTAGTCAAAAAGTTTACTTTATTGTGAATAAACCTATCTTGAGCTGGGTTTCTTGTTCCTTGCAGCTAAAAATGCCTGGAAAGATTTGTCAATATCTCTGAAATGCCAATAGTGTTCTTCCAAGTATGTACCAATCACATGCTAATTAATGAAAAGGATGAAGGATACTGATGAAAATGCACCTTGGATTTCTGAAAAATGAGAGAGGCTAACAAAGGAGTAAAATAAGGAAAACAGATTTCTGTGGGGTCTGAAGTGATTTCAAAATTTTAATATCATCAAAACCCTTACTAAGGCAATTGGGTCTAACATTACATAGGAGAATGTATGTTCAGTGACGCCCATGCAGCTAAAGAATGAGGAAATGCTGACAACAGCAGAACAGAATGAAAGTTTGGCTTGAAGTTTTTAAGAAGCTACTAGAGGAAATATTTAATGTGAATACAGCGAATGACCACCAAGGAGCCTAATGTTTCTTGGAGAATTCCTCTTTCCACCTCTTATTTATTTTGGCCCCAGGTAGTCAGATTTCCACCACTATAATGAAATGCCTGAGATTATTAATTTATAAAGGAATTTATAACTGGCTCACAGTTTTGGAAGTCCTACTCCATGATCCATTGGCCCCACTGCTTTGGGTCTGTGGTGAGGCAGCATCCCATGGTGGGAGCATCTTGTGAAGCAAAACTGCTCACCTCATGGTGAGGAAGCAAAAAAGAAGAGGAGGGGGTTGGGGGTTCTACAGCCCCCTTCAAAGACATGTTACCAATGATCTATGGACTTTCCACTAGACTCCACCTTTTAGAAGTTCTACCACCTCCCAACAGCATCACTCAGGGGCCAAGTCTTTCACACATGGACTTTGGGGGACACTTCCCCAAAACATTGCAGTCCCCAAGTATGGGAACCAAACAAAAAGTCCCGTTATTGATTTTGAGGGCATGCCTCCAATGATCTGAAAGCCTCCCACCAAGTGCCATTTCTTCAAAAGTTTCCCACCACCTCCCAAGAGCCCCAAGCTGAGGATACCTGAACCTTTGGGGAACATTTCAGATCCAAATTATAGTGGCTTGGATTTAAGGGGCCTATTTGGAGGAGACTGAGTGCTATATTTTGGAAAATGCCCTTGATGAAGGGAAGTAGTGTTTCAAGTATGCATTTGGTTCCTAAGAACTAAGAAGACACTTTGCCCTAGAAACCATGTCAGTATAACACTGGGAGGATCCAACCAATGTTCGGGAATAGAAGCTAAAGGAAGAACTGTATTGCTGAGGGAGTCTCAAGAGGCAGAGTGAAGGTAGGGCAGAGTGGAGGAAAGATGAGCAGCCACATATCAGTGACGCAAGGCTAAGCTTATGAAGACTCAGGTCACCTCCAATGAGAAACAAAAGGGATCAGCTCTGGGCTCTATTACCATGCCCCAAGTGGAAGTAACCAGTATCACTTGGGTCCTTTGTACAACTATCAGGAGAGCATGCTGTACTGCACATCCACCAAAGATTCTTTTAAACATTGTTGGGGAATAGGGAGCTGCTCGCCTGCTCCAGCCACCTCCATTCTTATTCCCAGGTTGTAGTAACAGAGTAGACCCTGGGCTTTGATCCCATAGACATCTTCCAAAGTCACAGCACAACTCAGAGAGAAAAAAAATTTCCCAAGATGGAGCTATGAATCTCTCTGTATATCAACTTTACCTTAATATTTGGTAGTCCCCTAAGTCACTCTTTAGCTTTCTGTAACTACTCCAATCTATAACATTTCAAGCACAGTATGCTAGCCATGCATCTAACGCTGCTACTCTAAATGGCTCTGCATTTCTCAGGTAAAGATATAAGTCTATGACTATTTGCTTAGGCCACATCAGCAGAATCTAGAGAAGAATCATCATTTTCTTTCTCTAAACATAGCACTAACTTTGATACCATGTGACAACCCAAGACAGAGCAGGAATTAAGTAGAAAAATTCTGAGATTGTAGGATACTGAAAGACAAAGAAACATCATGAAAACAAGGAAATGGATTTCGCTTTTCATTTTGCAGGTAAGCAAACTGTCACCCAGATTGAGAGTTCAGGTCATTTGCTTATTTTCTGTCTCTTGAGAAAGTCAAGGGTAGAGCTTATTACCATGACCCGAGTTTTCTTTTCCAACAAGTTTGGAAATTATGTTAGAATGACAAGTCACTGAAAGTCCATTTGCAAAGAAAAATGTTTTACTTATTGGCGTTTCTAAAAATCTAGAGAAATGTAAGCGACATTTTAGGTGGACAGAAGTTAATAGTGAAATCAGCTTACAAGGTGAATTAGAGTTTGGCAGAGAGCTGCTAGTTGCACACTTCTGCATCTGATCCTGGAAAGACGTGCATTAGTCACAGCGGACGTGCTGCTCTCACACAGGTCAAACCACCCTCCAGGGTAGGTTTGGGGACACAGAAACCAGAAGCAATAACAAAGCCAAAAATAGCAGAGAGGCATGGACTAACAAAGTGAGGATTATTTAACAGATTCACTGTGCAATGACAATTGCCATACTCTTAACTCAGGCTCGAGAAAAAAGGGCAGAGGGAGATTGAAGATAAATTAGAAGAGAGAGAAGTTGGGGTGTTAACAGTGACACCAGTTTCCAAGTAGAGAATTCTTTTAAGTGAGCAGCACATTTGCCAGTCCTTTGGATTTTTTTCTGCTTATATTGATTTCTGTAAATTGTCAGTATTTCGGGATTTGTAGATTTTTTTCATCGAAGTACCAAGCTATTCACAGGTTCTCCACTTTTTCTTAGCTTGTCAAGATAATGAGACTCTTAGAGAAAACAGCACATAAAATTTCCATCTACTGTGACTGATCTTATTTTATGAAAGGGAAAATGGCTGGTGATCCCTGTATCAACCGGGGTTCTCCATTACAGAACTAATAGAATGTATATGTAACTATTAGGGCACTTATTAGGATGGTTGCACAGAGGCTAGATAAGTCGGATGACCCCATAACAGCCAACTGCAGGCTAAAGAGCTAGGGAGACCGACAGTTGCTCAATCCAAGAAGCTGGAAACCTTAGAACAGGAGCCACAACAATGTAGTCCCAGTCCAAGGCTGAATGAACAGAAGCTCCCCAGAGAGTCGCCATTCCAAGTCCATGTTCAGAAGCTAAAGAATCCAGCCTGATGTTCACAGATGATGGCAGCATCTACTCAGGAGGATGCAAACATGCAAGTTTTCTACTTCTGCACGTTTCACCAATGCACCAGTATTTTGGAAAACACAGCCCACATTCAGGGCAGGTCTTTCCCTGTGGCCCTTGTGCCAACTGTCTCTGCAAATACCTTCACAGACATACCAGAAGCATGCTTTACTATCTCTGGCATCTCTCAATCCAGCCAAGTTGACAACCAGGATTAATCCCTACACTCCTCCAACTCAACACATCTCAACCAAAGGAACAGCTTTCCCCAGCTCCAACAGACTGTTTCTGTCCATTGGAAATTGACAGAAATGATTTTATTATTTTCTTGTTTTATATATACATATATATTGAAGCCATTATTATGTTCTGAAAATTCTCCTTTCATGAGGTCTTATTCCCTCCCTTTACATTCCATTCATCTCAGTATCAGTTTAAAAGCTGCAAATTACTGTCCTTTGCCTAAACTATCCATCCCTCCCATTATCCCCAGTAAATACCTATGTGTGACATCAAGATGAACACACTGTGAGGAGAATCATTTTCATTCTTTCTCAGAATAATGGCAGAGGGGGATTTCTCTAGGTAAGTACAAAGGGAAGAGACTGAGTAAGCTATTAAAACAAAAGTGTCAGCTTCTAATCACCACTGACAACCCTAGTATTTTATTGCTATTACTCATAATATACTCATGACAATGGGCACTGTGGCTTTGAGATGGGTCAGTGTACTTTCTTTAAAGGGCAGCATGGAAGCATATCCAGAATGCCTTACCCATGGCATTCAGAAAATAGGTAAAGTATAACCATCATGAGGTCCTTACAACCACAGAATTTGTTTGCTCCAAAAAAGATCGTTACTAATATAATCAAGTATGAACTCATTATTCTAGCACTCAAGACTTGACATCAAAATATCAAACCAGTCTCCTGAGAAAGAATCTCCACTACTCATTAACATGAGTCCTCAAGGGTGATCTCTTTCCATAATGGGGATTTACACCTGAAATGACCTCTCCTGGACTCTTACCTATATCCAGCTCCTCTTCAAGGCCTATTCAAGCCACACTTCCCCATGAAATCTTGTGTGAATGAAGATCCCATTACCTCCCTCCTTTCTCTGACTTCTCCTGACAGATTCAGTCTGAACTCTCATTTGGCTCTTTATACACACATACACCACATTTTCTTTCTTTCTTTTTGTTTGATTTGCTTTTTAACTGCTTGACTAACTTTACACTTTTCCATACAAATGGGTAAATTTTACTGCTGACAGAAACTTAGACTGGGTGCAAAGGCAATCTCCAATCAGAAGCTGGCAACCGACCCACTTGACACAGGGAAGTAACATTAGGTTCACAGCAAGTGGATCTGTAAAGGCGTATTAGGCCTTTACAGATGGGTTCTAGCATCTGGGTGCTTTCCTTGCAGCCCGGGAGGCAGGAGAGAAAAGTGCCCCTCAGTGGGGAGGTGCCTGCTCCAGGAGGTGACCTTTGCCTCTCCACCTGCCTGAGTTTCCTAAGACACCGGGAAGCCCGCGCTTCGGCCAGGAGCAACTTCAGTCTGGACCTCGCAAGCCGGACGGCTTTTCTCCGCTCGGTGAATCGGGCGTAAGGGTTGCAGTTTGTGTATTTAAGCCAAGGGGACAGAGAGGCGTGACTCCCAGGACTCAAGGGCACAGGCAGTTTTTCGTCTTGGGGACCTCGAGTTCAGCGAGGTCTTCCTTTAGATGCTTCGTCGTGACATTACGTAAACCACTTGAAACTTGGACAGTAAAGAGAGGAAAAAGGGCTGGAGCGGTGGCTCGGTGGTTACGGCGCATGGGACACGGGTTCGAACCCCAGCACCAAGTACACAACCAAGTCTCATGAAAAACTAAATAAAAAGTGTTTCTCTCCCTTTCACTGTCCCTCAAAAGAGAGAGAGAGGAAAAAACCCTCCGCTGAACCCACGTCGGCGTCCCCAGGCCGTCCCCCGGCCGCTACTCCGCTCCTCACCTCAGCCGGTCGCCAGCTTCCACTGACACCAAGCTACCGGAAGTGGGAGGAGCCTCCGGGCCGGAGGCGGAACTTGGTCTGGGCAACAGCATCAGCGATTGGCCAGACTGCCTGCGGCCGTGGCCAATGGCCAGGCGCCCAGCCAACGCTCGGCGTCGCGACTGCGGCTGCGCGGGAGATTCGAATCCGCGGCGCTTCTCGCTCGCGGCGTCGGTGGGATCGCCGCCGCCTCGCGTCTTCTGGTCATGGATAACCCGGAAGATGTTTTCCAGTGAGTGTCCGCCGGGTGGGGTGGAGACGAGGCGAGGGCGTGATCCCCGACCACGGGTCCCCGAGGGGGCTGCGGCAGTTAGGGCTGAGGTCCTCCGCCCCTACCCGCCGCGTTCCCGGGCGCTGGGCTTGGGCCCACCCGCGCACGCCCCACGCCACCAAGGCCACTCCCGAGTCGTCGAGTGGCACGTGGACCCCGCCCAGACCTGGGGGCCCCCGGATCTGCGGCCACACCGACCGTTTGGGGGCGTTGCGGCGACTCGAGAAGCCCTCGGAGGTCTTGCTCATCCCGGTCATCCCGGGATAGGAGCCAGGTCCGCACCGAGCGCCGCTCCGAGCTCAGCCCCTGGAAACCCCGCCCTGCTGGATTTAAGTCACTTAGTGAAAGGTTTCACTGCAGAGGGAGAGAATTTACAACTGCTCTCCTACCCATAATCCTGCTCCCTAAAAGTCTTGGAATACACAGTACTGCATGCAAAAGGCGCCTTGTTTACTGTTGAGTCATTGACTCCAACCTGCCAGGTTTTTAAAGTTCCCACAGCTCAGGTGACTTACCCAGCCTGAGATTAAAGAGCAGTTACAACAGTTAAATCACATGTGGCAAAGTAAAGCCGGTTACTTTGACCAGCTCTTTTGGGATCCTAAGACCAAGGTGGATAATATGGTCAAACAAAAACCTGTTCAAGACTTTTCCTTTTGGAAGCTCTGTCCCTCACTTTTTAAAAGGAAACCAGTATCTCTGACATTGTGTTGACTTTCTAAAGGCTCATTTGCTCCAATGAACTGGGTGATTAATTATTAGTGTATTTAAGCCATTTTCCTAGAGGATGGAGTGAGAACATGAAATGTTCCGTTGTGCAAATGTTATACGTGTTTCACACATATTTTGGGGGATACGTTCTGACATGGTAGGGATTTACCCCTCTGTGAAGCATGAGAAAGATTAAAAAAAATTTATTTTTTTAAGAGGACAGTGAGAGAGAAGCAGTTTTTTTATTGAGTTTT
>PVKS010008317.1:0-53389 GCA_004027875.1 Aplodontia rufa | reverse complement strand
ATTTTGGTCGATACCTACAGACACTTGTCACATTTTTTTTTTTCAAATCTGATGAACAAGTTTCATGTTACTGAAGTGAATTTCCCTTATGAGAGAGAGAGACCTAGCATCTTTTCAAGTCTGACAGTCATATGTATTTCTCTGTGAAATGCTTTTTTATCCCTTTGCTTATTTTAAAAATTGGGTTGATAATTTTTTTCCAATTTCTAGAAGTCCTCTTTTTTTTTTTTTAAGTGAGAGAGAATCAATTTAATATTTTTAATCTGGCCTTTGTTTCTCAGACGTTTCATTGTGTATATGGTGCTGGGGTTCGAACTCAGGCATGCGCTGTAACTGCTGAGCCACTGCCCCAGCCACTGCTTTGTCTATTTGATGTGTAGAAGTGTTTCATTTCATATTGTTGAGTTTTTCTATAGTGGGTTCCAGATTTTGAGTCTTAAGATAACAATGATTTTGTCTATGGAGGTGATAGCTAGAAGAGAGTAATTTAAGATTCTCCCTCTGCTTTCTGAGCATCCTTAACTGAGTCTCTGGAATAAATTGGCAATAATAGATTAATGAGAAAAGACGTACAAATTTTATCCTGTGCAGCCCCTAAGATCATCAGAATAAAAGACAGAAGGGAGATGAGGCGGAGAAGATGGACTCAGAAAATTGGGCTGTTTACTTCCCTAATATGGATTGATACAACTTTCTTTCGCAAAAGGGTAGCTTTTCAGAGCCATTCTTGACTGCCATTTCTATGCATAACCATCTTGAAATATGCCAAAGAAGAGTATTTTGAGGTGGATGTTCTGGTCTCCTATGAAAGTATTGCTTTAAAATTCCTTTTTCAAAAAACCACTTATGATTTCTCAGCACACCTGGGGGTCTTTCTCAACTGGACTCTCGTACCCAGAACGCAGTCCCATCAGGAAGTCCTATCCTCTCTAAAATAGTGCCAAATTGCCCACCTGGTCCAACTCACTACCAATCACTGGGACTTTATTAATAGCTTCCCACTTGGTTCTTACTCTGCTCCCACCCCTAACAAAGACATTTAAAATGCAAATTGGAACTTCCCGTTTATCACACTAAAGCCACCCTGGCTGGCTTTCCTGGAAGAGTCTGGTTCCTGAAATTCTCTCAGCCTTGACCATTTCCCCCAAGATAGCAATGTGGCTTTCTGATGTCGATCACATTTCACCCCCTAGGCAGGCCTTCCCTCACCACCATATCTGAAAATAGTAACTCTTACCCCTTCTCTTTGGTTGTTTTTTCCTTCTAGTAGTTAGTGTAACCTCACACTGTTTAGTTCCTTTTTGCTTGTTTGTTTCCCCACTAGCACCTGAGCTTCCAGAGAGTTTGGCTTGGCTTGGCTTGGTTAAAGCTGTGTTTGGGCATGTGGAGGTTAGGGAAACATTTCTCCCGAAACTCTTGTGGCTGATTGATGAGAACTGCCAATCACCTGTTCTTCCTATGGAACTATACGGTACATTGGGGCCCAGGAAGCAAACTGTCCCTGGAATGTCCAATTGTGGAACCTTGTGTAGCCACCTGCTGGCAAGCAGCTCAGTCTCAGCCATGCTCCTGGGAAGCAAAAGAAGGGATCCAGTAGGGCCTTCCCCACATCTCACCCTTAGGAGGAGGGGCAAGCTTCCTGACACTGCCCCAGTAGCCACACTGGGGACCAGGAACAGAAGAAGACGACCCAGGATAGAGATGGGGATGGAACTTTCCTCTGGAGAAATGCTGACTGTTTTGAGTTCTCTGACCACCTCTGAATGCTCTTTAAAATTTTATATAGCATTTGGGTTAGTATTTAAGGTTTCTATTTTAAGGTATATGTATGTATATAATATATATGTATATTCAAATACATATCTTTACATATAACTCATATGTATTCACATACATCTTTTGCTCTTAGGAGTTATTCGTAATGTTTCACATGCATTCTTTTCTCTGTTCTAGAATGTTTGAAGCCCATATGCAGAGCTACAAGGGAGATGACCCATTGGGTGAATGGGAAAGGTTAGCAATTGGAGTTTTTGTGTTTGTTTTCCTGTAAACCAACTATATGCTATTCTATGGAAAAATTAACATTATCTATGTTTTTCTAGCTACATGCAGTGGGTAGAAGAGAATTTTCCTGCTAATAAAGAATACTTGGTAACACTATTAGAACATTTAATGAAGGAATTTTTAGATAAGAAGAGATACCACAGTGACCCAAGATTCATCAATTACTGTTTAAAATTTGTGAGTATACTTTCAGATGGGTAATCAAATCTATAATCATGTTGATCTTTTGTTTTTTTGCCCTACATTTTAAGTTCTTTTAGATTGCCTTTTATTTTAATTCCTTGTTTCCAGTCATAAATCTTTAAAAGTCGGATGATTAGAGGTGTGAATTTGGGAACATGGGCTTCTGTATTGTGGAGTCGTTGGTTTAATTTTAAAACCCTCCTCTTTATTTCAAATTTGTGCATGTTCCAACCTGAGATAGAAACCAAAAAGTAAAGGAAGGTTTGCTGGATAGGAAGTGTGGATGGGGGAGGGAGATGAGCAGGAAACTCCCAGGTGCCAAGAGAGGGCCAGGGAATAACAATGAGCATTTTAGCTCTCAAAAATTAATTTTAGTACAAAAAGGAGAGTGCAGTCTCAGGCTTAGGTTGCACCTCTTGGACTTGGAATTCAAAGGATCAGGGATGTGAACAATCATGTATGGAGTGGATAGGGTAAACATGAACTTGTTCACTGATACAGAATACTACAGTTACAGGCATCTGTGGACCTGGAGCGTGCTCAGAGCAAGACAAAAGTACTTTATGTGATGGGTTGGTTTAGGTCCTTTCTGTCTTGGGAAATAGTATGGGTAATTTTGAGATACTGAATATCAAGGAAAAGAGTAAACCTAACTTTTAGCCTTGCCATAAGAGAACCACACGCACCTTCGCCTACACAATATATCCCCAGGCCTCCATGAAGACAGTTAGGTGGAGGGGCAGCTAGATTCTGGGCTGGATTAAATTAGCAGTTCCAACATTCTGTGTGTGTTATTTTTTTGTTTTGTTTTTAATCTTCGTATCTGTATATTTTTTAAATTTTAGTTGATGCATAGCAGTGCACATTTATGGCATACAGTATGATATTTCAATACACATGCAGGAGTAATGGTGAGGATGAAACAACTGGCTCCTCTGTCACCTCATACATTTATCATTTCTTTGTGTTGGGAATATTCATAAATGCCAATTTGGCTCTGTCTCTTGCATGCACCCTTCTGTTTGGAAATATTGTCAACCACAGTGTGCTGTAAAACATTAGAAAGTATTCCTCCTCTGTCCATTCCTGCCTCATCGTTCTCACGTGTTTTTCTTCTGGGTTCCTGTAGGCTGAATACAACAGTGACCTTCATCAGTTTTTTGAGTTTCTGTACAACCAAGGAATTGGAACCCAGTCATCTCCTCTGTACATAACCTGGGCAGGGCATCTGGAAGCCCAGGGAGAGCTGCAGCAGGCCAGTGCTGTTTTCCGGAGAGGAATTCAAAACCAGGCTGAACCTCGAGAGCTCTTGCAACAGCAATACAGGTACCTCTAATACAGCACCGCAGGGAGTTTCCTACTTCGAAAGGGAATGTTTGTGGAAAATGTGGTCAGCGCAGAGTGATTTAAAGAAAAGAATCTGCCCAGAAATGTTACTGGTAACGTTTTGGTGTGTTTTCTTGTGTCTGTTTATGTATTTTAACAGTAAATCATACTATATGTCTGGTTACATATGCTAAGTTCTGTACTGCTCGTAAAGAACTATGAACTTCTAAACTACTAAAGTACTTGTGAAACTTGTCACAGAGTTGGGTCAGGATTTAGCCATTATCCCATTGAACATCAGATTCCTCACAACAGTTTGGTTTTTGCAAAGAGCAACATCATCTTAATCAGTTTTTCTGATGCTTGAACTGAATAATTTATAAAGAATGAAGGTTTAGTCAGATTAGTTCTGAAGGCTGGTCCAGCGTCAAGGGCCATCTGACGAGGGCCATCTTGCTGGTGGGGACTCTGCAGAGTGATGAGGCAGCACAGGATGTGATATGCAAGAGACAGCGTTTATGACAGACCCACTCATGAGAGCCCCTTAACCACGAGTAGGCTTGTCTGTTAGTAAAGGTGGGATGCTTGTTCCCCGCCCACCTCTCAAAGGCCCAAGTGGGAACTGAATGTCAACATGATTTGGCTAGGGACATTCAAACCGCAGCAAAGGATGTGCACCGTAGTGATAGTGAATGACACCTTTATCAGCCACTTTTTTTTTTACTTTTTCGAAAATAAAGAAGAAAAACATTTTTTCATTTCCATTGGCATTTTTTCCTCAACTTATCACGGATGGCCGGTGCGGTTTACGCCCTGCTACACATCAGCTTTGTGTCGAGATCTTCTTCCCTTTTCATGAAAGTATTTTTCATATATTTCATATTTTTATCTAGTTCCTTCTAATAGAGTCTCAGAATTGAAACTGTTGAGCCAAAGGATATGTGAAGAGTTTTAAAGCTTATGGTACATATAACCAGACTGCCTATTTAGAGACGAGACCAGTGATTCACTGTTCTCATTAGCATAATCAGGGAGCCAATATCCTTCACCCCTTGCCAGCGTTGAATATATTCATTTTTCAACTGTGCTGTAGCACTTGTGCTTTTTACTTTATTATGAGAAATTCCAAGCATACATAAAAAGAAAAATTAGTATGATAAACCTCCATTTATGTATCTGCCCACTCTCACCCCATACTAGAGATGAACCCAGGGGCACTTCACCACGGACATCCCCAGTCCTTTTTTTATTTTGAGACAGAATCTCATTCAGCTGCTGAGGCCTTGAACTTGCGATCCTCCTGTCTCAGCCTCCCGAGCCTCTGGGATTACAGTGATTGCCACTGCACCCTATTGTTTATTATCTACTTTTAATAATTATAAACATTTGATTGTATTTTTTTTCTATGCTGAGGACTTTTTTTTTTTTTTTAAGAGAGAAGGACAACGAGAAAGAGAGTGAATCAGTTTTATTTAGTTTTTCATGTGGTTTTTGTTGCTCTAACTCTTTGTTGCGTATGTGGTGCTGGGCAGTTCAAACACGGGTCCTCACGCATGCCGGGCAAGTGCCGTAGCCACTGAGCTGCAGCCCCTGTGCTGAGGGTTTTTAAAGCAGATCCAAAACAGCAAAGTATTTTATCCCAAATATTTCTGTAAACATCTCCAAAAGATGGTTTCTTACAGAGTCTTAGTTCATGATCACACCTGTAAAATCAACAGTGATTCTTCAATATCAACTAACTTTCAGTCTTTCCCCATAATGTGAAATGGATTGTTATCATTGGTTCGTTTGAGTTAAGAGCAAAACAAGGTCGAGCATTTGGTTGTGTGTCTCTTTTCCTTCTTGTGCACTGGTGCTTGCACTGCCCAGCGAGGTCAGGCTTGGGAGTTGCCTGTTAAGTGACAGGCATGTTGCGACATCCTTAGAGAGCATTGTCGGTAATATATCTAGACGCTTTTTGAAGAAGTGGTCTAAGTTTTGTATTTTCACTTCTTTTCTGCCACACATTAGTATTCATTTTGTTACAAGTGGATAAAATACCTAAAGTAGGAGTTCAGATACTCTATTATAACATTTACAGACTTGAGGAATTGTTCTAATGTATGTACATCAGAAATAAAAGTATTCTCAGCATTTTGTTTGACTTTATATTCCTTCACCTCAATCTTTATTAGCTTATAATAAGCTATTGTATTTAGTTTCCACTTTAATACAGGTATATATCAAACTGAAAATCTATAATCTATTTTAATGCTTTTTCTACTGTCATTTAGGTTATTTCAGACACGCCTCACTGAAACCCATTTGGCAGCTCAAGGTAAATTAATGCTTTTTTTTTTAGAGAGAAGGAGAGAGAGAATCAATTTTTATTGAGTTTTTCACATGGCTTTAGTTGCTGTGGCACTTAGTTGTGTGTGTGGGTTGCTGGGGTTTGAACTCGTGTACTTGTGCATGCCGGGCAAGCACCGTAACCACCGAGCCACCGCTCCAGCCCCCTAATTCTTTTTTTTTTTTTTTTTTTTTTTAAGAGAGAAGGACAGTGAGAGAGAGATAGAGAGAATCTATTTTTATTGAGTTCTTCACGTGGCTTTCGTTGCTCTGACACTTAGTTGTGTACGTGGGTGCTGAGGTTTGAACCCATGTACATGCCGAGCAAGCGCTGTAACCAATGAGCCACCATTCTAGCCCCTAAATTAATGCTTTCTGCAGTGTTCAGATTGTTGGTGATTTAGTCTAATTTTTGCTGATTTCTTTTTCTAGTATTTAATGAAAACCAAATTATACTGTCTCAGGTAATAGAGAAAGTACCTGATAATATTAATGCCCACTGAGTAGTCCTGGAGAGCAGGGGCTCTCTCTCAGCACTTTAAAAGAGTATTTCTGCTTGATGATTTCCCTCTATTGGGGATTTAAAAAAATCAAAGTCAGGATGCTCTGTTCTGAAATGAATCGAGTGTACTTCATGCAGTCTTCAGGGGAGGTGGCAGCGTGTTCTACCTTTTGAAATAAGTCTCATTTTGGCAATAAGCATCGACTGTCCTATTCTGTTTAAATAACTAATTAGGTTCTACATTTCTTTTGGGTTACTTCCTTGGACATTTTGATTTGAACAGAAAAATTTCTTTAAAATGCTTGTCTGCAAAATGTTTTAGTTCCATTTTCCGAGGCAGTACGATTGAGTTGATCTGCTTCTTGTGCTGCTTACTGAAAGATCAAGGGGATATATTATGTGATGATTTCGTTTACTGTGATTTTTCATTTTATTTCTTCTCATTTCATCCTGTTTTCCCTTACAGCTAGAACCTCGGAACCTCTGCATAATGCTTCAATTTTAAACCAAATGGTAGCATCAGAATCAAATCCAGGAAAGAACTCAGCCTTTATCTCTAAGAATCAGGTAACAGTGACATTTGTAGTTTGTACCGACTGCCTGCTGTATCCACCTTGACATCTCATTTCCTTAACCTTGTCTCCTGTGACTTAATGTCCATGTCAGCCACCTGTTCCCATGCCAGCTTTCTGGACCATTGCCATCTGACCTTTATTGGACGTAGGTCCCCACCGTACAACCCTGTCTCCACTTTCCCCAGCAGCTTCCCTCCTATCGTTGTCTTCTTCCTCCTTGTTCTGCTCCCCTTTTTCATAGGCTCAGGATCCCTACCTTGGATCACACCCACCTAGAGCCTGCTGAAACCAATTTAGAGACCCAGGACCTCCACTGTTGGTGCCCATAACTTCAGTAATACCAGAAGTTTTTAAACTTTTTTTAAGTCTCCTTCTTATGAGCTTTTTAGTTGCAAGAGTTATATTACTGATGGTGGTACAAAGCTTCAACTGTTAACCATAATTTTATAAGAGCATATTTAGATCTTCTGGAGATAAGACACCCCTCTACTCAAACGTTTTCATATTGATTTATGCAGTAATGAAGGTTTCTTTTCAATAAGTGAATGCTCCTGTTTGTTTTGTTTTAGGGTTCAGAACCATCTGGAGCAACACCTTCAACCTGTGATAAAGAGGCAAATATGCAAGTACAATCAGTGCATAATTCAGTTGCTTAGTGTCCTTCCAGAACTGGTCTAGTGCACAGGTGTAAGTGATGTGTTTTCCCCACAGGGAGCAAAGGGTGGTCTTGATTTCTAAATCAGAGTGCTCTGCACACTCATCTTTGGCACCGAAACCCAGTGTTCAGCAGGTCGTTATGTATTGCAAGGAAAAGCTCATTCGTGAAGAATCAGAATTTTCCTTTGAAGAACTGAGAGCCCAGAAATACAATCAACGGAGGAAGCATGAACAATGGGGTATTTGCAGCCTATGTTTTATGTTTTTATGTCACTTAAAATAATGAGTAATTATATTTTTGGTCAAATAATTGACTATGCTGAAGGACTTCAAAAAATGTCTCAGCTCCTCATATCGGGAGCCTCAGAATCTTTGCTAAACACCAGCGTAGCAGCCACACTTGTCCAAGGATTTAAGTCCATTTATTGACAGCGACGCCCCGGATGAAACAGCCCTAAGGCAGATGTCTCTGACAGTGTCACATTAGCTTTAGTGAAATAGTTTTGTAAATTTTTTCAGTGTTATCCGTATGGATTTGAACTTCTGTGTATAATTATTCTAAACCTATAAGTTGGTTATTTGTACTGTGAAAGGATTAGATTAGAATCTGAAGTTCAGAAGGGATTTTCCAAGTTCTGCACCTACCATAAACAAACATGCAGAAAGAGTCCCCAGATCAAAGTGCCACGTTACTTGTGGCTGTAGAGTGCCTGAGTTTTGCCTTACAGGGAGAAGCGTGTGCCTTACCAGCCGCCTCTGCACGTGGCTCTTGCTGTAACGAAGGGGACCTCAGAGGGGAAGTTAGGCCTCTGGGTGCACGCAGGGCTCTCACACCATCCACGTTGCTTGGCCCCCCATCTGCTCTCTGAGCCTTTCTTTTGCTCATTATAATTCTCATTTGCTCAACAACAAAAAGAACAGTTGGTTGGCATTCCTGGAGGATCCATTTTGAGATGTGCCTGGATAGTTTTTTCTTTCACATACCTGAGCGTAAAGTCTCAGCCAGAGTCCGCTGTTTCTGGCTTATGGCCTCGTGAGCCAGTTTGGGGAGTGCACCTGACAGCAGTGTGCTTGCTGCCCTGACCCTTCAGTGCACTTCACTTTCACTGCTGAGAGTGCCCAGAGTTACAGCTTTGAAAAACTGAAATGATAAATCGTTTTCAAGTGATTCACACAATCAAAGAAGCATTTAATAATACACTGCTTTTACCAAAAATTGTTGATCACCATATAAATTTTTTTATAGTATTTACCCTGAATTTTATATTAGCTATGCTGAGAACAAGTAAAGATTATAATAAAAAAGTAATGCTCGCCAGGCGTGGTGGCACACACCTGTAGTCCCAGTGATTTGGGAAGCTGAGGCAGGAGGATTACAAGTTCAAAGCTAGCCTCAGCAACTTAGTGAGGCCCTAGCTAACTTAGTGAGACCCTGTCTCAATAGAAAATATAAAGGGCTGGGGATGTGGCATGGTGGTTAAATGCCCCTGCATTCAATCCCCAGTACAAAAAAAAAGTAATACAGGTTTTAGTTCTAAAACCTAATAAACATGGAAAAGACTAATAAAAATTTTGCCATCCAGAAACAGAACTTTTTATAAATTTTGCATGTATTCCTCTGATGACCTGAATTTGAGCTTTGCATATGATCCTTTTTTTTTTTTCTTTCCTGAAGTAAATGAAGACAGACATTATATGAAGAGGAAAGAAGCAAATGCTTTTGAAGAACAGCTTTTGAAACAGAAAATGGATGAGCTTCACAAGAAGTTGCATCAGGTGGTGGAGCTGTCCCAGGAGGACCTGCCCATTCTCCAGGAAAGGCCTGAGGTACATACACGCGCTTACCTGTGCCCAGCAGTAGTGATTGCTGGCTCCCTGTGCCCTGCTTTTAGAGTTAATTCTCATGTAGCTGGTAGCTTTCCCGAATATTAAAATTATGTGGCACAGAACGATGTTCAAAATGTAGAATGAGCAAAGGAATTTAGGGAACAGGTGGGTGATGTTTCACGCGTGTGTGTACGTATTTACGTATTCACATTAGTGTGTAGAGTCCTTTTTCTGGCTTTTGTACAATGACTGTGCATTCTGTAATGAGAATTTGAATATAGACGTCCAGTAATTTGTCATCTGGGTATATTTTCCGTTTTCTTGTTGTATGTTGGAGGAGGAAAGGAGGATGAGCATTACAGACATAAATATTATCTTAAAATTATTTGTGAATGGGACATCTTGGGAATAATTTAAGCTATATAATGGATGCTTAATCTTCCTTATAATTAGTGTATCTATGACATAGCATCCCATGAGGATAAAGTGTCTAATTTAAGTACATATTTTTAAAAGTATAGAAAATAGGTGAATAGGATGATTTTTAAAAATACTGAATGAAATGTGTGTGATATATTAATATATAGTAGAGCATTCATTGAATATGTTTTTACTCACATGTATATGCATTTTTATGAATGTTCCTATTCAATGCTAATTGCTAAAGATTATATTTTTTCCAGATCTTGGCTATGCATGAACACATAAGTGCAAATACAGTTGAATTTTCCACACAAATGAGACTTTGAGCTTTTTGTGCCTAACACATCTTCCAGCTCTTTTATTATTATTGCATAGAGATCCAATTCATCCTGCTGTAGCACAGTCTTCTGTCATAGCAGGGCATACGTCATGATCATAAAGAAACTGTTAGGAAGCATGACATGAGATTGTTTCTTTAGAAAAGAGAGAATTCTGCCTTTGAAGTTTATGCATCTAAAATACCATGAGTCTGCCCTTTAAAATGTTTTCATTTTACACTCACATCCTTAGTGTATACAAGCGCCTGTTTCTGGCATACACTTGGATAATAATAGCTGTCCTCAGTATTTTCAGCCACCTGATGTTGCTTCTTTACTCACAGGTGGTCTTGGACATTTTTTATTTGTTTGGTGGCTCTGTCTTTTTTTCCGTTAAGATGACTAATAAAACTGGATGTTGTGGTGCATAACTGTGAACCCAGCGACTGTGGAGGCAGGAGGATCACAAGGTTAAGGCCAGCCTCTGCAACTTAGGGAGACCCTGTCTCAAAATAAAAAGGGCTGGGGATGTGGCTCAGTGTTTAAGTGCCCCTGGGTTCAAACCCTGGTACCAAGTAAACAAGTAAATTGACTTTGATAGATTTGTCTGTTTTCCTATTGGGTTATTTCATTTTTTATTATTCATTTCAGTTTCTTGTGTAATTTATGTTTTCCCTTGATAGTTGTAGAGAATTGTTAAAATAATTCTTATTGTTTTATTTTTCTTTATATTCTTGTTATTTATCAGTCATTATCCCCAAATTCTGAAATAACTGGAAATATCCTTTATGTTCAGACACATGAGATACACTCTCCGTTCCCCTTCCTTGGCCACACATCTCCCAGAGCCTCTGAGAGCTTCTTCCTCCTCCTCCCCGTGGCACCTCCCTGAGTCACATACCATCACTTCTCTCTAAGGTCCCCTTCTGAAGGGACACAGTCTCCCGTTGCCTTCTAAAGAGGTGTGTTTGAGGGGTTCTTTTGCGATCTCTTGCTTGTCTAAAGCATCTTGGTTCTGCTCACACTTAGTTGATTGTGTGGCAAGGAGCTGTGCTCTAGGAAGGACATCATCTTCCCTCAGTTCTGATTTTTCTGAAGTTAGGGATTGAACCCAGGTTTTCTTTATCACTGAGCTACACTCCTATCACCTTTTTTATTTAATTGTTTGCTTTTAATTTTGAGATAAGGTCTCACTAAGTTGTCTAGGCCGGCCTGAACTTAGCCCCTTAAGTAGCTGGAATTCCCTCAGTGTTCGAAGGCACTGCCTGGTGGCCTTCTGTTGGTTTTGGGAAGCCCGTAGTCATTCTGCTTCTTGGTCAAGCATCTCTAATACAAATATCAGAAATCTAGGAAGCTTCAAAATCTGAAATGATTTTAGCATTGTTTCCCATGCTCAAAAAGTTGTGGATTTTAGGGCATTTCAAATTTCCAAATTTTGAATTAGGGATGCTTACCTGGTATGTCTATGAAAATGTTACAAAACTCTGAAAAGTTCTGAAATCTGTTTTATAAGTGATGGTAAGCCTGTGTTATGATTATTTTTAATCTTTACTAATTTAGTAAGTGAGAAAACAGTGCAGGTCATTTTAAGTTATCTTTGGTAACTACCGATATTAGTGAACTTTTATATTTTGTCCATTTGTCTGAAATAATATTCTAGATAGAACACTTTTTTACAGGGTGAGGAATTAACTCTTCTTTTAACTTTAAGCATTAGTTCCAGTCCATGTACTTGTGAGTAGGAAAGCAAAGATCTGAAGTTTGTAATCCTTCCCATCATGAACAATGTTTGTTTATTCACTTATTTATTCTGTACCAGGGATTGAACCCAGGGGCGCTTAAACACTGGGCTACATCAGCCCTTTTTATTTTTTATTTTGAGACAGGGCCTCGCTAAGTTGCTGTGGCCAGCTTTGCACTTCCACGCTCCTGCCTCAGCCTCCTACGTTGCTAGGATTACAGGCGTGCGCCACCACGCCTGACGTGAGCCATATTCAACGTGGCAGTTTATATACATGTATCTTATTCAGTAAAGAGAAGCAGGCTACCACAGATATTTTAGGAGAACACCATTGTGAGCATTTAATAACATTGATTTATTGGTCTTTTTCAAAAATTAAAGAGAAATAAGATACTTCTTAAATACTGATACAGTTGTAGAGTCTGGTTGTTTTTCAGTGGTTAGAAGTAAGAGTGGCCAGTCACATCTGTGGTTAGAAGTGACAGCATCCGTCATATTGTAGAATACTGTTGTTGCTGGGTTTGTTTGTTGTTGTTGTTGTTGTTTTGTCAATGTTTGTTTTAAAACACCTGGAGGGATAAGGGATGCTTCTGGGGAAAGGAACCTAGATCCCATGCTTTGAAAAGCTCTAATACCTGATAAGTGATATTCTGGGCTTTGTGGTTTATTTTTGTTCATTTGTTTGTTTGGCGTGAAAGGTCCACTCAGCATGCATGGGGCTCAGAACAGGCTCCCAGCTGGAACTTCACGCTCCACATCTTGCAGCTGTCCCTCAGCAAACCTCACAGAACTCCAGGTCGAAACCCAACGAGGCGCCTCCTATTGTTCCTCTTCTGGCAGATGCTGTTACTCCTGCTTTGGTGTCCCCAGGGGTCTGCCAGAGTGTAGCTACTCCTGCTCCTTTGATAGCCCCACCAGTGACAGAGTCCAGGTAAGCCAAAGCGAGTTCCAGAGGTGAGAATGATGTAAATGGCATCTGCCAGCCTCTTTTATGTGGCATACAGTAGCAAGAGCAGTATGTAAAAGACAAATCATGCCTGCGTTTAAACTTTGTTTTTTGCCACTGACCTCCATCCGCATCTCTTTTTCGTTTTGTTTTGTTTGAGACAGTGTCTGCCAACTTGCTGAAGCAGGACTCGAACTGGGAATTCTTTCTCCTGGCTGAGCTTCTTGAGTAGCTGGGATTATAGGTGCCACCACATCCAGCTAAAATAATTTTTTTAAATTTTATTTTATTTATTTACTGGTACTGGGGATTGAACCTAGGGGCATTTAACCACTGAGTCACATCCCCAGCCTTTTCTATTTTTTATTTTGAGACAGGGTCTTGCTGAGTTGCTCAGGGCCTCTCTGAGTTGCTGAGACTGGCTTTGAACTTGTGATCCTCCTGTGCCTCTGGGACTGGAGGTGTGCATCAGCACACCCATTAAAATAACTTTTAGATAAATTTGTTGTGTAAAAAACATTAGCAAAACATTCACCCCAAATCTTTGAAAAGTGTTTATTCCCATACTTCTTTTAGAGTACTTGTTGTACTTCATACTTTTCTCCTGAATTATACATTTTTAATTCGCTGACACTCAACAGTCTCTTGGTATTTGAAGAGTATTCATCTGTCAGTTGAAATTGCCTTTGCTTACTGGCTTTGACGAGGTTCCTGCAGGGACCCTTGGTAGCCAGGCAGTGACTGACATGTGCTGTCATATTCCTTCTGTCCTCCCACAGGAACAGTTTGGGATCAATATCTGAGTCTACATGTGTCATAAGCCACCTCCACACTGCTGTGAAAATTTTCCCCAATTTTGAGAGATTTTTCTGGGTTTCAGATATTATAATTAGTGTCACATCGCTTGTTGTGTTTATATTTTTGTCTTTAGTCACTTTGAGAAGATTTTATGACATTAAAGTGCTTTGCTCTTTTTACATCACATCTTAACAGGGCTGCTTAAGGAAACTGTCACAGCGTTAGACAGATGAGGTCCACAAGGTTTAATCTAAATGGTTCGCGCCCCCTTTTTCTTTAGTAGTAGTTATTGTTTTAAAATATGGACATCACTCTGTGACTGTGGACTCATCACAAAGGAAGGTGTATGCTCAGCTGAAGCACACCAGTTGGGCACGAGTGCCCAGAACTGGATTTCAGCCCCTTTAACCTGAACAGCAAATGAGCACACTGGACTGGGAAGGCATCATCCTGCCTGCCATGTGGAGGGGTGGTTATTATGGTGCTTAGGTACAGACCCAACACAGCACGCAAGAGTTCAGTACCTGGCCTTTATCCATAAGAGTATTTTTCCTCAAAAGGAACTGAAAGAAAAAATAATTCATTTATTACACCTGGATCTAAGCTGCTCCATCTGTGTCTGAGCAACGGGCTTGTGATTGTTGATAACTTCTTTTACTATTATTTCTTGAGAGTTAGTTAAAAACTCTTACCTGTAAAGAATTTTTATTCTGGTATGTCTCAAGAGTTTTCTCTTCCAGATGTATGAGTCAGAGTGTTCATGAATTCCAGCCACAGCATGGAGCAGAGACAAAAGAAGGTAAGTTTCACCATAACTACTTCATCCGGGCCTCTTGGGGCAGACTCCTGGGGCTGTGCTGTGATTGTGGTATAAGACGCCTTGAGACCCTAAGTATTAGCTCTCCTCTTCCTAGAGGCCAGGGATTATTCCAGCCCCAGACCATTGTAAATAAAATAGAAATCCACTTGTTAATTACGTCTTATGAGATCGGAGCCCATAAGCTTAATTCATGCTAGTTTTCTATTAAATTTCTCAGCACATTAATCTAAAATGAATCATCTTATTTACATTAAGTGGGAAAGGAGATCCAGAGTTTGTTTAAGAGTGCTACAGTCCTGTATGGTACTACACTGGAGGCATTTGCATCACTTTATAAATTAAATGAAACATGTGGGTGTTCACTTCTGCTGCATGTGGCTGTGGCATCCTTTCCTTTGACGGTTCAGTGGGGACAGGGATCTGGAAGAGCTGGAGACTCACTGCGTTGAACCAAGACAAGGTGCACGCATTCTACATAGTTAGAAATGTAGTCACAAATAAAAAGATGAAACTCCCCGCAGGAAAGGAAGCGTTCGTATTGAAGTAAGGAGTCAGACTTCAGAGAAGGTGAGCAGGGAGTGCTAGTGACGGGGGTACTTGTATAGAGGACTGTGCAGCTGGCTGAAGAACCCGTTTTAAGCAGAGGGGACAGTAGGCACAGAGCCAGCAGGCAGAAATATCCCTGATGTGCTCTAAGCACAGCAAAGAGGCCAAAGCTTCAAGGTGAGCAGAGAGAGGAGGAATAAACTGAGGCCCGAGCTACGCAGGCCTTGTACACCATTGTGTGGCTCCAGCTGAGTGAAATGGGAAGAGGTCTTAGGATTTCCGGTGGGGCTGGGTTGCTCTCTGACCATGAGCACATAGTACTTGAGATCCAGTGGAACTAAGGGTGCTGTTTATGACAAGCTGCTCACTGGGTGATCTGTGAGCCTTCATTTTCTGTGTGAAAGGATAATTCTTGCCTTACCTACTTATTTCATGGCACTCTTAGGAGATAAGTGTGCAGTTAATGCAGGTCTCTAGAGATGACTATTGACGGTGGCAGCCCGGTTTAGTTGCATAAGTTCTTGCAGTTGTGTGCCTCCCGCCGTGTTGTGACTGACCTACTGACAGTTCCTTTGCCAGCGTGTGAGACACATAAGGTGGCCGGCGCTAGTTCTTCCCATGCAACTCCAAACACCTCCCTGGGAGTGGTTCAGGCAACGCCATCCAGAGTGCAGCCGTCACCCACTGTGCACACGAAGGAAGCACTAGGTAAAGCGTTTTGTTGAATACGTTGCACCTACAAAAAAATGAAAATGAAAATTTTTTCTCAACGTACTGAGGAGTATTCTTTCTGTTCTTTAAGGTTTCATCATGAACATGTTTCAGGCTCCTACACTTCCTGATATTTCTGATGACAAAGATGAATGGTCATCGCTAGATCAGTATGAAGATGCATTTGAAGCCCAGTTTCAAAGTAATAATTTATTTAAAAACTAATAAGTACATAGCACTGAGGGAGGTTGCCCAGGCACAGGGATTGTATGAGATGTGACCCTGCCTTGGTCAGCCCCTCGCAAGGAGTGCGTGACACAGAAGTGTGACGATGCATGTGATAGATTGGGGGTTGTTGTTTGGTTGCTTGATTGGTTTGGCTCGGCTCGCTGTAACAGTAGTTTCTAAAGCAGGATAAATCCCCGTGGAGAGGAACAGTCAGGAAGCTCTTCGTGCTCCAGGTGTGACTTGAGCCCTTCTTGGTAGAGAAGGGCCCAGGTGGCATTGGGAGGGCAGCAACCCGCCCGCTTGTCTAAGTAAGGCAACGGCATTCGTGCTGGGGGCAAAGACTGAGAGAACATTCAGTAGGATCCAGTTGGACTTGGGAGACTGGAAATGCGAAGTTGAAAGGTTGATTTTTTTCTTAAAGGAAACAACCAAAACCACCGAGAGCTTACACTGAGTAAGTCAGGTGACAATAGTGGCATAGCAGGAGCATGAACTCTGTTCACTAACTTGGGACCTGGGGCTACCCAGTAATCACGGTTAAATCACTTCACCTCACCACAGAGTGACTGATCTTCCTACCTAGCGTTTCAAAATGAGTGCCGGTTGTCTTCCATAGCTGTTTTCCCCCTGATTTGTAGTTGAAGTTTAGCATAGAGGATGGTATTTTCCATAGGATGATTACAAAATGCTATTTTTTATTCTCTTGCAGAAAATGCAAGTTCTTCTGGGGCTTGGGGAGTCAATAAAGTCGTCTCTATGTCATCTGCTTTTCCTATTTTTGAAGATGGAAACAAAGAAAACTATGGGTAAAGAAACATCCAGTTACTATAACCCTGGGGCGGCACATGTTGTCACAGCGCCGCAGGGTGGTGTGGAGGCGCTTGCAGGTCTCAGGGTGTAAGGCAGCAAGGAGAGAGTGCGGGCTGCTGTCCAGGACCGTCTGGGCACTGGTGGAGCTTGTTGCCAAAGTTCTCCAGATCCGCAGTGCTGAGCCTGAGTTCCCTGCACAGTGAAGAAAGTAGAAAAAAGAAAGCAGGTCGTTGTATGCTGACGAAGGGCTGAGGGCTCTCTGGGTTGTACTCAGTGGGGAGCAGTCTCCCAGTTCAGGAGTCCAGAGTGCTTGGTTTCTGTTTTCAGGACTGGTGAAGGAAGAAAGGAAGTTGCCCACGTTGGGTATGCTGCAAGGGAATGTTTTAAGGCAAAGGGACGTTAAAGAGCCATATCCAGGCTGGAGTGGAGTAGTTAATAGTCTAAACTATGGAAAGAGAGGTGTCGGTATGGTTTACAGATATCGTGGTACGGAAGAGATGCATATTGCAGAAAAGAAAAGACAGGACCAGCCTGCAGAGAGAAGCTCCACAGCGCAGCCAGGCCCCAGCAGTAAGAAACAAAATGTACATGGCATCTGTGACATTATTGGCTGTGGCCCTAATTTTTCTTTTCTTCCTAAAAACTGCATTTTCCACCCTCTCTTAGGTCACTGGGAGTCAGCTCACAGTTACATAGTCCATTCAGTTTGCACTCAGTTTTGCTAGAAGTGCAGTAAAAGTAAGGAACCTCTGTTAGTAAATGAGTGGAGAATTTTTCAAACACTAGCTCTTCACCATATTTTACTGTTTTAATTTTACAAATCTTTTCCTCAGATTGCCACAGCCTAAGAATAAGCCCACAGGAGCCAGGACCTTTGGGGAGCGCTCTAGCAGCAGGTTTCCTTCCAAACCAAATGTAAGCAAATCTCTGCTTCATCTATGAAACGGGTCTTTCCACCCCTGCCCTCTTCATTTTACCAAGTGATTATGACACTCAAATGGTGTGGTTATGTACAAAACTGCACTGGAAAATGTTACATGAAGTGCGTGTTTCTTTTAGAGTGTTGTTCAATAACTATTTGAATGCCTGTGGTGTGCCGGATATGTAACATATATGGGAAATGAAAATGAATTTGATATGGTCCTCACCTGCAAGGAGGCTTCCCTTGAGTTAGGAGGAACTACCTGGGCACAAGTGATATATAGCGTTCCTAGACCTAGGATTGGAGGCCTACAATGGACTAGTGAGAAACGCAGCAAATGTGAATCGAACTAAGATGATTAATCACCAGCACATCTCAGCTGTGTGCTTCACCTGCTCACCAGGCCACAGCATTATACTGCAGTGTCCTTTGTGCCCACCCTGTATTGGCTCCCAGCCCAGCCCTGATGTTCGCCACAGTATTCTCGCTTTCCATGCGCGCCTGGCCCTGTGGCATCATGTACCTTTGACAGCACTGTCATCACCAGTTGCCCTCACCAAGAAGCTCTGTTGAGCCCTGGCTCCTGCCTTCAGGCCCATGGCAGATTCTTTGGAATAAACTTTGCCTGGCTTGCTAATCCTTGTCATGAACTATTTGAGCTTAAAATGTTCCCAAGTAGTGAACTGGATAGCAGATATAATGCCATCCCTTTAAAGGTACATTTTACTTAACTATTCAACAATATATGCTTTAACCAAAACTCGACAGTGCGTTTTCCACATATCCTGGGGCTCAGCATAAGCTGGCACTTTATCCTGCACCTCCTGAAGAAGCAGTCGGCAAGTTTTTCCTACATTGTTGCAAGAGATGGTGGCCCTAAAGAAGAGAAGGCAGACGACATAAAAATCAAGAGTGGCATTTTAAGGGTAACTGAAGAGGTTTTTCTCAGCTGTGGTACTGATTCAGCAGTCTGTCTTTACCCACAGACTAACACTTGACCCATAATTCTGTTCTTGAGAAGTGCCTGATTTGAGGGGGCGGGGCATAAAAATTCAAGATGAGTGTGGGCATCTTATGCCAGAAATTAAGAATTTTGGGTTTTGTTTTTTCTAATTAAAAAAAAAGATGTGGCATAGCGAAAGAACATAGATGCCAATTTGAATGAACCAATGGCCAAACCTAGAAAACTTTGAACAAGAAAATAAGTAGAATAAAGTAATATTGTATCATAACCCAAAACAAATACCCATATTGATATAAGTAAGTGGAGAAGAAAGGACAATTTTTCCTTAAAGAATTTCAAACAATACTGAAGGGATGAGTAGCAGTTGGAATTCATCATTAGAACCCCAGTAAAATAATTGCTATTGGCAGAATTCACTGAGGAGCACAAATATTAGTGAGTAAAACTTTTGGAAGAAATAGGTATTTGTGTAGCCCTCAAATACCTCACCAAAATTAATTACTGTGGTGGTTTAACATTTGTCCATGAGTTCTTTGGTGGAGTTTAATTTACCCCCTTTGAGTGTGGGCAAGACTTGGTGATCTGCTTCTAACAAGTAAAGTAGAGAAAGGGGAAGATAGTTTCCTGTGGGAAACCTCACAGGTGCCGCCTACCAGTGACTGGGTTCACCTCACCAACGGTAAGCCACATGACTAGCTAACACACACCCCCATGACATAATGAGGAGGGCCCTTTACCCTGAGTCTCCCCCAGATCTATAAGCCCAGTGTAATCCTGAGAAAACAAGCCCAAATTAGAGGGATATTCTGCTCAGCTCCTGAGCACTGTTCACAAGTTCAGTGCAAGAAAGAGTAGCAAGGACCAATAGATGGTCATAGACTAGAGGAGACTAGGCAGCATGCTGCCGTCCTGGACTGGTCCAGGGCAGCCTGGGGCATTGGAGGAACTTGTGAAGTCTGGATAAGGTCTTATGGTTACCAGTATTGTTGAACTTTTACAAATGCGCCAGGTTCTAGAAGAAGTTGATATCAGAGGGAATTTAGTGAGGGGCATGAGAACTCTACTATCTTTGTAATATTTCTGTAAATTCGGGCTTTTTTTTCCCTCAGATTTAAAGAAAAAAATGTAGAAACTGAAAACAAAAATGTGAGCTTGTGATGTGGTTCGACTGAGGTGTGTTAAAGATGAGAAGTGGGTTTTGAGACGAGGTCTCGCCACATGCACCGGCTGGCTTCAGACTTCAAGAGATTCTCCCACTTCAGCCTCCCATGTAGCCAGGACTACAGTCCTGCACCATTGCCCCCAGCTTCAAGTCCTAATGTTTTCAATTTCGTAGACAAAGTAAGGACATTGCTAGTTTTGTCAGCTCATCCTCTGTTGTAGGAAGTACCCCATTCTGAAGAGTTTTTGGATGATTCAACCGTCTGGGGTATTCGCTGCAACAAAACCCTGGCACCCAGTCCTAAGAGCATAGGAGACTTTACATCTGCTGCCCAGCTTGCATCGACACCATTCCACAAACCTCCAGCAGACGGAGTGCACCTTCTGGAAGATAAAGGTGTGTGGTGTACTATTCCAGAGTCCGTCTTCTGTAAACTTCAGTTCTTTCAGTATCACACTTTTCTCCTTGAAAACTCTCAGGTGAAGTTTGAAAATCATAAAGTGCTCAAAACCCATTCATCATTTGGTTTTTACTCCTTAGCACGCTGTCTTCATGAAGTCTATATATTTTGAAATATAATAACTTAGACTATAAATGTAAAGGGGGAAACTTATAGAAGCATTTAAAGGAGAATATATAAAGTCTAACCCATTTGTATAGGTGTATGTTTATGCTTTACAATGAAGGAGGGAGGGCACTACAGACAGATTATCTTATTTGAATACTAAATATGTTTTTTAATTTAATAACAAATAGCCAATTTTTGTCCTTGATATATTTCTACAAATTTTATTATTTTAGACATGCAGCCAAATATGCTATACACATATCAGTGATTTGATTTTGAGGGAATAATGACAAAACTCACAAATAGTCTATTTCTTCCTCACCCCAAATGTAGCACCCCATGTAAAAGATCTTTATATATCTGAATTGAGTCCTAGTATGTAGCATTATGTTGAGCACAGATAATTAATCACGTTTAATGACCAACCTACAAAAGACATGCTATGAGTTCTGGGACCTCTATACCATTTCAGTGACTACTAATTTACCAGCCAAATTCTGTCTTCTTAAAACCAGTAATGAAATAACTGCCAATAATTTTCACTTCACTAGACAGAAGCATAGTTTAGTGAAATTAAGAATCTATAGATCTAAAAGTTTTTGACTAAGGAATAAGGATATTTTCTTAAAGTATTAACCCAATATTTCATATTCCTTTGTTAATCTTGGAGAAGAGTTTAATTGAAATTTAGACTGTTATTAAATGCCGTCACACATTTGCCACTTGAATGAAGAAATTTTAAAGCTTTTCCATTCAGGAAACCTAATCAGTGAATAGTCTTTCAAAGAGTCAGCACAGTGGCTGTGTTTAGAGGATTTGCCACTCTGCTTCCATAAGCAGAAGCTAATGTTCTTATGCTAAAAAGTACTCGCAGTTTAGCAAAGGTCTATCTGATAAAATTTAATTGGGAATATTGCTTGGCTGTGTGTATTGTTAGCATCACTTGGTAGAAGTCTAGCCTGAATCTCTGCCCTATCTACTATTGGTAGATAAATATATTTTTAAATTAAAGGGAGCATTGATTAACTATTGCCAATATTTAAATCATTTCAGTCAACTGAATGCCAACTAATTCACTGAAGTTTCTTAAACTGAAAGATAAAATTCTCTGCCCCCTTGAAACCTCGCAGCCTTTTTCTCTCACTGTCCTTGTCATCTGATTCTCCTGAACCTGAGTGTGCCCTTCCACCGATACCAATGGCCACCTGTGTGGTCATCCTACCTGGAGTAGGCCTGCCACTGTCTGGACCCTTTGCTCTTGAAGGATCATTATAGATTAGATGTACAGATTGGAATGCTCATGTATACAAGATTTTTAAGTGATTTTTTTCCCACATCTTATATATAGCACTTTTTCATGGAACACTATTTTGAAATGTTAATGAAAGTCAGTATTCAGGGGATTCCAGGTTTGTAGCCATGTCAAGGGCATGCATATGCACACGTATGTTACTACAAGGGCATGCATATGCACACGCATGTTACTGCAAGGGCATGCATATGCACACGTGTGTTACTACAAGGGCATGCATGTGCACACGCGTGTTGCTACAAGGGCATGCATGTGCACACGCGTGTTGCTACAAGGGCATGCATGTGCACACGCGTGTTGCTACAAGGGCATGCATATGCGCACGCGTGTTACTACAAGGGCATGCATATGCACACGTATGTTACTATCTCTAATCTTTCGTATGTTTCAGAAAATGTGGTAGCAACACAGTGCAGCCGTGTGACATTGCACTCTTGTGTTGAGAACTTGGCGGAGCCGTTCGGAGTCAGAAAGTTCAGGTACTGTGCAGTGGGTCCTTGTCTCTGTTTCCATCTGACGCTTTTTCAGCTGTAATAGAATCCCTAAATCCCATCCAGAACAACTAATGAAGTTTTTATCCATTGGCAGCTTTTAGTCAGAAGGGACTCTGAACTCGTGCACTTGATACCAGGACAGCGTGCCCCTGGGAACATTTTCTGCAACTGACTTCTCATTTGGGGATTAGAACTGCAGTCCTCTTACCACAGAGAGGCTGAAGTGTGAAGACTGTTGCAGAACTGAGCAAGCACATAGTTGCTTCCTTGTTCCCATTACTATTAAGAAAATCAACAGCTTTTAGAGAAGTGCGTAAGCCTCCTTAGGTGTAAGTGGCCAAGTGCAGACCTCCCGCGTGTAAAACCCACACGGCTGCGTAGCTGTGCGTGGAACACCTACTGCAAGTTGCTGCCGTCTCCTGAGCGCTTGTGCTTTTCATGCACTGGGTCCTCTAGTTAATCTCTTAATAACTTGAGTTGTGGGACCTATTCTTCTGTTATAGATGAAGGAACTAAGGGCTCAGATTTTATTTGATTTAAAGTCATAAAGCTTCAAATTTATGAAATTGACATTTGAACCTATATTTATCTGATCTCTGACCCCTTGTTCTCACCACCGTGCTCTACTGTCTTTTGTTGTCAGAAACCCATTAGGCACAATTTTAATTAAGAAGCAAAGTCCACTGAATTTGCATGAATTTTATTATTAGCAAGTTAACCATTTTCCATATGTTTGTTTTTCTTCTGAAAAATACAGTTATAGGTTCCTAGCAGGATTTATAATTCTATTCCAGATACATTTAACCAGTAAGGGTTATTGTTGACCATAACCAGTGGTGACAGTGATAGTCAATCTCATCAAGTTTTGGAGGAAGAGAGCTAGAAAGTTAACAAACTCAGATTCTCTTGGAAAAGAGATAAATTTTTGCTGGTCATTTATGCATCAACATGGACACCCATGTTACTCACAGCAATTGCATAAGGTTTGCAAACAACTTTTTCACATGTACAGGTACCCTGGTGTCTCTTTTGTGGTCACATAAAACCTTAGGAGCATGGTCAATCACTAAGAAACATGCTACCAGACAACCACGGGGTTAAATGGCTTAGTCATTAAAATCCACGATGCGGGTGCAAAAGCCTGGCAGGTGGAACCGTCACTGAGCGAATCAGGGTCCACTCAGTTGTGGTGATGCCCACCATGGAAAGGGCCTGCGCTGCTGCAGTGTGCTTCCCAAGACAGTGACCCAGTCTAGCAGTGAGGGAGACAGGAGAGAAGCTCAACACCTTCCCAGTATCACACGAACTGTCAAGGTCTTGGGAACCTAGGAACACTAAGATCTGTCACAGGTGAGGAAATTGTTAGGAGACAGGACAGCTAGGAGCTCCCAAAGTCGGAGGATTTCAGTGAAAGGACAGGAAGTCCAGACGAAAGCGGAGTTAATAGTGAAGTTGTGAAGGTGGTCTGTAGGCTGACAGAGGCCGCCTTTCTGCAAGGACAGACAAATGGAGGGCAGGTGGGGAGGCAGAGGTGCAGGGATCCTCTATTATCTTTTAACACTTCTCTAAGTCTAAAGCTATTCCAAAATAAAAAGCCTGTTTTTTAAATTTACATTAAGAAAAATGTTTGTCAAAAGAACTAAAAATAACAACCTATGAAATGACATGTATAAATTTATTAATGTAAGAAAGACATTTATTTATTTGTGATATATATGTATAGATGCAAGGGGTAAATGTGTGTGTAGAGATACATACACGATCGGTTCCCATTGTTCTCTGTAATTCGTTCTATAAAATCATGCAAACACTGGTTTAGTGAATACTGAACCTTTCTTCTAGCGGAAGAATGGGGTTAGTTCTGTGGGCCTCTGGTCACCGCCTTTGTTTAAAGACCCCTCGTTTAACTTGTGTTACTGATTCATTTACGTTGAACTTAACGGCCAACAATGCTGGATCTCAGCTAGGAGGCGCTTGCCTGTTTTCTCTGTAAGGCACGTCATAGCCATCCTACTCTTAGGAACATTACCCGATAGCACTTCAGCCAACACCTGAAATCCCCAACAGAAAGCACAACAATGGGAAAACCTCGCACGAGACCATAAGATAGGGCAGTGTGGGATTCACCTTGTTCCATCTGATGTGGAAACATGCGTGTTGGATAACTCAAAGTTTTCATTGCAAGTGTGCAGATGATTGCGAAACTGTTCGAGTTGGTTTGGGAGTTTGACATGCATGAATGAGGATCGACTGCATGTGTGCGTGTGTGTACACATTTCTTCATATACCTGGAAATGTGTAGAATGTATTAGGTTGTGGTTCATGTCTTCTGTTGTCTGAATGTTATAAAAGAAGCCATTTTAGAGTTAAATGTTCAGTCTTGATTACAGTAGGCCTTCTTAGATACACCTTGGTGAAGTAACCCCTTCTGACATGCCCTACTAAAGTGGATCACCTCTCCCATTTATCTAGCACATCATCATATCTTTGATTTTTATTTCTACTAATATTGGACTAGCTATGTATTTACCTATTTTTGCTTAAAGAAAATGTTTTAATCGGCTCTTTGTCTGCAAGGTGATTTTGAAGTGCATTCCTAGAATGAAAAGGAAACTGTTGTGGGATTTTTGGGTGATCTAATCCAATAGGCTTCTCATACTACAGGGCTTTTATTTTCTCTATCATTTTCTCTGTCACATCCAGTCCAATTCAGGAGAAGAGCTCAGAACAGACATTCCCCACTGAAATGTCTTCAGCATCCAAGCACCATCCTAACTGGCCTGCCACAGGCGGTGCCCTCACCCAGGAAGCAGCACAGGGCTTTGAAGCTTACAAAGTCAAAGACACTGACCTTGCCATCATGAAGGACCCACCCAATGCCAGCGCTGGGCAAGAAGAACAGATGCAGACGGATTCCCTTGGGAATGTCAGTGCTCCAGGTGTGCACAGATGCTCGGTCTTAGCTGTGCCATTAGGACCGTAGCATGGGAAGAGCTGGTCCAAGAAAGAACTCTCAGAGGGGGGCTGACATGCCATCAAATAGAACATACGATCAGTCACTTCTCGTCTCGTCAGTGCACTTCACGAGTAACGCACCTGAGGGGCAAATCGATCCATTTTAATCTTAGGAGATACCTAGTTAAGCACTGTTGGAAGAGGGAATTGGAGTATCAGAGTTTGGCCGTTTAATCTACTGCTATTTTCCCCACTTTACAGAAAAGTCAAATGAGGTTCAGAATTGGAGACCCCTCCCCTTACCCCTTTCCACAAGACGCAGTCTGGCCTACTGGTTGAGAACATGGACTCAAGGCAGAGTATCTAGGATTCAAGGCTAGGTTCTACCCTTAGCAGTCATGTGGTCTTGATCCAGATCATTTCAATTCCATGTGCCCCTCTTTGCTTTTGTGTGAAGTGGAGGTGGGTAGGACCTGCCTTAGAGGCTCGCTGTAAGAGCCCAGGCAGTTAATACGCGTGAGGAGTGCAGGAAGGGCTCTGCACGTGCTCAGCACTGAGTCAGCGGTGGCATCACTGCCACTAATAGAAAACTTCATTACTCTAAATTAGAGAGAAACCTTTGTCTTTCTTTAGAAATTGTTTTCCATCTGTGGACCCAAAGTGCATCTCATATGGGCAAATTGTGTTTTGTGGGTATAAGTGGAAAAGCAGTTAAAGAGTATGTATCTGTCCAGGTAATGAACGTCCACTGTGCCCTTAGGACACGCAGCCTTCACTGTTAAAGGCAGTACCTAGCAGTTTCCGGTGAGTGGAGTGAGATGCAGCTGGTATTGATTCCGTTTGTCACGCTGCACGTTGATCCAAACCTGCAGATCTAAAATGGCAAACAATCAACTGAAGACCTACCAGTCTGACTTCTGAAAATAGTTCTCTGTTGTTTAAATCAGTGCTGTGTAAAGGATGAGACTTGTGTGAACTTATTTAATGAATGTCTCCTCTGCTTTATCTAAAATTTCTTAGGTAAAATCTGTGAATGCTGAACTCACGTTTCTTTTCTTATTCTCATTCCTTGAAGACCTCACTATTGAGAACCCATGGGATGAAAAATTGATTCTCAGACTTCTGTCTGGGCTTTCTAAACCAGTGAGTTCCTATCCAAATTCTTTTGAGTGGCAGTGTAAACTTCCAGCCATCAAGCCCAAGACTGAATTTCAATTGGGTAAGGACAATACGGGTGATGTAACTTTAAATTCTTGTTTTTCTTTGGGAAGTAGCTGATGACTCAAGTAAGATTCCTTTCCTGCCCCCACCTCCAGTAAAGAGTTTTATCTACTGAGAAGACAACTGAGAATTGAGAAGTTTTGTTAATCCATGACTCTATGTGTGAATACTATTGGACTATAATGCGTTTAACTTACAGATATGTATCAGAAGTAAAAATGTGTATGCTTAGGCTGGGGTGCAGCTCAGAACCCTGGCAAATGAGGCTGCGGGTTTGATCCCCAGAACTGCAAAATAAAAAAATGCATGTGCAGTTAGACGACTTAAGAATTTCCTCTAGGGGCTGGAGTGGTGGCTCGGCAGTTATAGTGCTTGTCTGGCAGGCGCAAGTATGTGAGTTCAGACCCCAGCACCATATACACAACGAAGTCTCAGAGCAATAAAAGCCACATGAAAACTAAATAAAATTGATTCTCTCTCTCTCTCTCTCTCTCTCTCTCTCTCACTCTCACTGTCCCTATCTCTTTAAAAAAAAAAAAATTTCCTCTAGATTTTATAGTCAGATACAGCCCTTGATAACAAAATGAAGAAGGCTTTTTTTAATTTGCCATTTTTCAGTGAACAGAGGCATTAAGGACACTCATATGACAAAAACATGTACAACTATCACCACCATTTTATTCCAAGTTTTTTATCATCCCAAATAGAAACTCCATTATTTGTAGTACTGGGAATCGAACCCAGGGCCTCACATTGCTATGTGAGCACTCTGCAACTGAGCCACAACCTTAGCCCTTTTTATTTTGTCTTGAGACAGAGTCTTCCTATGTTGCTCTTTCCAGTCTTGAACTTGTGATCTCCCTGCCCCAGCCTCCTAAGTCTGAGATTATAGGTGTGTACCACCACACCTGGCAGGACAGTGAAACTAATTCCGTCCTAATGGGGAATTATCTCCAAAGCATACTGTTAAAGAAAAGGGCAAGATAGTGTGGGTTAGCGTGCTATTTCTGTTTCTTAAAAAGGGGAATGGTAGCATATAGCCATGTTTTATGATGTTTCTAGAAAACTCTTGATGGACACTGGAAACTAAAGTGGCTAGCTGAGTGGGAGTGGGCAAGTGGGTGGGTATAGATAACTATGGGAGCAAGGCTTTTCACAACCTAGAACAGCCCTAGGCGTTCAGAAAAATGGAAAGATTAGTTCCCATATGCCCGAGTCCCCCTACCCGCAGATCCCCTTTTGACATCTTGGTGGAGCATGCAGCTGTAACAATTGATATGCCACTGAAGCTCCCTGTGTTGTGCATTCTGTGGGTTTGACAAGTACTTGGCATGTGTCCTTCATGCAGTATACTACAGGAAGTTTCACTGCCTTAAATCACCTGTGCCTTTCCATTCACCCCTTCCTGTTTGCATCCCAAAACCCCAGCAGCCATTGATCCTTTCACTCAAAACTTTTGCCTTTTCCAGAATATCATCTGTTTGAAATTACACAGTTTTGTAACCTGTTGGACAGTTTTCTTTCACTTAATGTTATTTAAGTGTCCTGTTTTTTCATGGCTTGATAGCTTTTTTTAATCATTGAATAGTCCCCACTGTATAGGTGTACCTGTACCACAGTTCATTTATCCATTCACCTGCCTAGGGTCATCTCGGTTGCTTCCAACTTTTGGAAATTATGAACAAAGTTGCTTTAAACATTGTGTGCTGGTTTTTCTGTGGACATGTTTTTAACTCATTCAAGTAAATACTGAGGAGTGCGATTGCTGGGTTGTGTGATGTGAACAGTGATCCCTCAGTGTCTGCACAGCTTAGTCCTGGGAACCCCATGGATTCCAGGGTCCATGAGCTCAAGTTCCTTGCTTAAAACGGCGTGGTGTTTGCATATAACTTCCTCCCACGTATTCTAAATCATTTCTGGGTTACCTATATTACCTAGTACTGTGCACGTAGTTGATGTGCTCGATTATTTAGGGAATAATGATTAAAAAAATGTCTGTACATGTCCGGTAGAGACAGTTTTTGTTTTTTAATATTTCCAATCTGTAGTTGTTTACATCTACAGATTCGGAATCCTCATACACAGGGCCGAGTGCTTGCTCGTGTAAGACAGCACACAGCTCTGCCAGCGAGGGCACAGCGTCCTGCACTCTCAGCAGTGAGTGAAACCTCTGCCACATTCTTGTCTGTGTTCGGTGTCAGTTTTGTTGGCTAGCCACTCTGCTAGGTGTGTAGTAGTAGCTGACTGTTCAGGTTACAGTTCCCTGATGACTTAGTGGCAGCCGTGACGTTAGCATTTTTCATGTGTTTACCTGCCATCTGCTTACCTTTTCCATGAGGTGTGTGTTCAGATCTTTTGCCTGCTTTTTAATTGGGTTATTTGTTGTCTTATTGTTAAATTTTAAGAGTTTTTTACATTCATTACTTGTGAATGTCGGTTACTCGGCACCATGTATTGAAAACACTTCCCCTCCTCCCTGAGGCATGTTTGTTCCCGTGTCAGAAGACAGCCATCTACTTGTGTGGTTCTGTTTTCTGGACTGCACTCTGTTCCATTGGTTGATTGGTCCCTTGCCTACACCACCCGGTCCTGATGACTGTAACTTTACAGTCTCACACTGGACGAAATCAGCCCTTCCCTTATTCTTCAATATTGTCTTGACTGTTGTGTGTCTTTTGCCTTTCCATATACACTTTGGAATCAGTTGCTGGTGTCCACAGAATATCCTGCTAGGATTTCTGTTGAAATTGCTCTAGCGCATAGGTCAAGTTGGGAAGAGCTCACATCTGGACAACACTAACTCTTCCTTTCCCTTACGTGGAATCTCTGCTTTAAAAACCGCCTTTGATTTCTTTCTTCAGAGTTCAAGAGTTCTCATATAGATCTGGCACGTTATTACATTTGTACCTAAGTATTCTTTTTGGAGCTTATGTAAATAGTGTTGTTTTTAACTTCACATTCCAATTGTGCATTTCAGGTACACAGGGAAACAGTTGACTTTTGTGTATGCACCTTTTGTCCTGTAAGCTTTTTGTAATCACCAATAGTTCCAGGAGATTTTGTCATTGTTGATTCTTTAGGCAGTCCTGTCATCTACAAAGACAGTTTTACTCCTTCCCTTTCCAATCTGTATACTTTTTTTTTTTAATATCTTGTTGCACTCGCTGGGGATCCTAGCACAATGTTGGAAAAATGGTGAGAGGCAAGCATCCTCACCTCACTCCTGATCTCAGGATGCATCTGTATAGTTTAGCACCATTAAGTAGAATGCTAACTGTGGGTTTTTGTATGTATTCTTATCAAATTAGAGTTTCTCTCTGTTCCTAGTTTGGTGAGAGTTGTTATGAATGGATGTTGGATTTTAGCAAATGCTTTTTCTGCATCTGTTAAGATGATCACGTGATTATTCTTAGCATGTTGGTATGATGGCTCGTGTTAACTGGTTTTCAGATATTGATCTAGCCTTGTATTTCTTGGATAAGTCCCACTTGGTTATTGCTATGGCTTGAATGTCCCCTCCAAAAGTCATGTTTAATTGTAATTGCCATTGTGACAGTATTAAGAGGTGGGACCTTTAAGAGTTCATTATGCCTTGAGGGTACCACCCTTATGAATTGACTAAGGCAGTTACTGCAGGGGAAGGTTAGTTGAGTCTGGTGGGCTCCCTCCATCCCCAACCCTTGCCTTGTGATGTCTTCACCGTCTTATGACACACCACAAAGACCTACCCTAGATGCAGCTCCTCGGTCTTGGTCATCCCATCCTCCCAAACTATGAGTCAAATAAATGTCCTTTTTTTGTTGTTGTTTTAATGTCTTTTCCTTATGATTTGTCCAGTCAGTACTATTCTACTATAGCAACAAAAATCATGTTAAGACAGTTGTATATAATTTACTGCATACCTTGTTAGAAATCTCTTGTTGAGATTTTTGCCTCCTTCTTCTTGAGAAACATTGGCCTGGGGTGTTTTTTTCTGGTAATACTCAATCTGGTTTTGCTATCAGGGAAATGCTGGTCTCATAGAATGAATTAGGAAATATTCTGTGCTGCTGTCTTTGGGAAGAGATGACAGAATCCATGAGGGAGCCCATCTGAGCCTGGTGCACTTTGCTTTAGAAGGTTGTTAGCTGTTGATGCAGTTTTTTAAATAGATGTAGGACTGTTCGAATTTGGTAGATTTTGTCTTTCAAGGAATTAGCTTATTTCATCTAGGTTTTCTTATTTGTGAGCATGGTGTTCACACTACTCTGTTATTGTCTTTTCAGTGTCCATGAGCTCAGTAGTGGTAGCCCATCTTTCATTTCTTATATTTGTGTCTTCTTTTTCCTCAGCTCACCTGGCTTGATGTTTATCAATTTTATTAATCTTCTTAAAGACCCAACTTTTGGTTTTGTTGACTTTTCTCTTTTGGTATATACTGTAATATTTACTATTTCTTTTCTTTTGCTTACTTTATATGTAATTGCTCTTTTTTTCTAAGTTCCTAAGGTGGAATCTTAAGTGACTGATCTTATTTTTTGCTTCTGATTTCTTTTTGAGACTTCTTTGACTCATGTGTTGTTCAGAAGTGTGCTTAATCTCCAAGTATGTGGGGGCTTTCCAGCTGTGTGTGTAGATGGATTTCCAGTTTAATTTGTTGACATCTGAGGACAGACACGATTTCTACTCTTTTAAATGTGGTAAGGTGTGTTACAGCGCAGAATGTCATCTGTCTTGGAAAGTGTTCCATGTGAGTGTGAGGGTCGTACATTCTGCCGTCTCTGAATGAAGTATTCTGTGACTGTCAATCAGCTCCAGTGGATTGGCGCCGTTCAGGTCACCCGTGTCTTTGCTAGTTTTCTGACTGTTTGATGGTCCATTTCTGATAGAAGGGTGTTGAAGTCTCCAAGTATAATACTGAGTCATCCGTTTCCCTTGCGTTTCTATCAGTTTGTACCTCATATTTCCACATTCTTTCATTAGATGTATACACGTCATATCTTGTTGGATAATTAACCCCGTCATCCTTTTGTAATGTCCCTTTTTCTGTCTGATAATATTCCTTCCTCTGAAATCTGTCAGAAATTAGCAGCTATTTCTGCTTGCTTGAGGGAAGTGTTTGCATGCTGTATCTTCATCCACTTACTACTAATCTGTCCTTGTCTTTACACCCACAGTTTGTGTCTCTGTCTTCATGGGTGGGTTTAGACCACTGGTGTTCTGAGTGACTGTTGACATAGCTGAGTTAGCATCCGTCCCATTTGTCATTGCCCTTGTTCTTTGTGCCTTTTTTTAACCTGCACTCTGTCTTCTTTGGCTTTGTGTGAGTTTTTCACATCATGTCTTCTCTCTTAGCATTTGAATTATGCGTCTTTTTTATATTTTTAGAGTGGTTGCCCTGGAGTTTGCTAACCAAGCTGAGTCCACTTTGAACTCACACCACTGCACGGCAGTGCCCACACCTGGCAGCAGTGTTCGCATCCCCTGCCTCCCACACGTTTGTCCTTGATGCCATCTGTTCACTTATCCATCAGTTACCACCGACCACATAATTGCTGTTATTGTTTTGAGCAAACAGTTTTGTTAGATAATTTAGAATAAGAAAGTTACGCATTTTCTCTTCCTTTACTCCTCTTCAACACTTCACGTCTTGTCTCTGACCTATGTTTTCCTCTCTGAAGAACTTCTTTTAATGATTTCTTGCAGTACAGGTCTACTGGTGACACATTCCCTTAACTTCTGTGAAACAAAGTTTTTGCTTTTCCCTTTCGCTGAGTGATTTCACTAGGTAGAGAATGCTAGGCTGGTGCTTTCCTCTTTCCCCCCTTTAAATATTGCTTGTGTGCTACTGAAGAGAATCTGCTGTCTTGTCCTTGATCCCCTGGAGGTGAGGTATTTTCATTCCTCTAGCGTGTTTCCAGATCTTCTGTCCCTGATTTTCTGCTTTTTCATTGTGATGCACTTAGGTGTGGGTTTTTGTATCTATCCTGCCTGGTGTTCTCTGAGGTTCCTGAATCTGTGGCTTGGTGTTGGTCTTTAATTTTGGAAAACTCTTTTTTCTTTTCTTTTTGCATTTCAGTCGTGGAATTTCCTATTGGTGTATCCTGAAGCTCATTGACTCTTTCCCTAGCTGTGTAGAATTTACCAATGAGTCCATCAAAGACAGTCTTCATTTCTGTCACAGTGTGGGTTTTGTTTTTGTTTCCTAGCATTTATTTTTGCTTCTTAGAGTTTTCATCTCTCTGCTTACATGACCCGTTTGTTCTTGGAAATTGTCCCCTTTTTCAGGTAGAACCCTTAGCTCATTAATAATTTTTAAAAATATCCTGATCTAATGTCAGAATCTCTGCCCACTTGGCAGAGAAGCTGTGTTTTTGTTGTTAACAATGTTTTGGTTTTGTGGTGCTGGGGGTGGAACCCAGAGCTTCTCGCAGGCTCCCTGGCTGTTGGCTGGGTGGGTGCTCCACCACTGAGCTGCACCCCCAGCCCTCAAGCTGCGTGCCTTGTAAGTTTTTGTTGTCAGCCAGACCTGATGTGCTGGTGAAAGGGACTGAGGTCGTTAGGCTTCAGGGTGGCGTTTATCTGGCTGGAGGTTGAGTTCGCTAAGTCTTCCTTGTTGTTTTTGGATTTCCCCAGGGACTTTCTTTTTGTACAAGGGGTGTTTTACCACTGAGCTGCTTCCCCAGTCCTTTTTATTTTTTATTGAGACAGGGTCAGCCTCCTGAGTCACTGAGATCGCAGGCGCGCACCACTGTTCCAGCCCCAGCGAGTCTCCCCAAGCAGAATGAGGTGCGCCGTCCTTCCCGCCGCACCCCCTCGCTGCTTTCCAGCATGGCGTCTGCTCCTGGCTCTGCTCTGGCCAGCTGGGACTCTGTCTTCCTAGCTGTCTCCCCTTGGGGCAGCATTTTCCCTTTGACCTCAGTTCTTTATTGGGTCCAAGAAGAGTTGTTGATTTCCAGTTTTCAGTTGCGTTCTTACTGTGGAATACACTGACAGCTTCCAAGCTCACTACATGACGGACTGGAAATCAGATATCTATTTTTTATATTCGATTTTGAAAGGGTGGGTTGTGTTTAGAATTTTTGAGAATCAATTGCAACATCACCTCTGTAGCCTTTCTCTCCAAAACCAATAACTCCAGTGTAACCCCAAGGAAAATATAAACAGACTTAGTTTTAAAGACCCCTGACTGGTACTCTTTAGAACTGTCAAGGTCATAAAAACAAGAAAAGTGTGAGAAAATGTCACAGCCTAGAAGTAGCTAAAGAGACATTCTAGGGGGCTGTAGTGGTGGCTCAGCAGTTAACGCCTTGCCCGGCATGCACAAGTACATGGGTTCAAATCCCAGCACCACATACACAATGAAGTGTCCAAGCAACAAAAGCCATGTGAAAAACTAAATAAAAATTGATTCTGTCTGTCTCTCTCTCACTCGCTCGCTCTCTCTGTCTCTCTCACTGACCCTACATTATGACTAAACATAGTGTATCCTGAAACCCAGAAATACTAGTAAATTGGGGCGTGTGGATTTTAGTCTGCAGCAGCATTCCTGTTAGTCCCTTGTTTGTGGCAAGCGCTCCATGTTTAAGTCGCGGGAGGCGCTGCGTGCAAATATGCAGAAACTGTACTTTGTTTACCACTTTTCTATAAATCAAAGATATTCTAAAATTTAAAACTGACTTAAATATTTTAAATTGTCTGTTACAAATATTGCTACAGTTTTACTTTGCCCTTTTTATTCTGTTGTGAAGCACCTACTCTTTACATGGGGGCTTTTGTGCTGGGGATTGAAGCCAGGGTCTCACACATGCTAGGCAAGCGCTCTTCCATGAGTCACATCCCTAGCCCCCACTTTTTTCAAAAAGCTTTGTTTTGCACTCACTAGAGCAGTTCTTCCTGTTGTCCTCCTGCAAGCCAGCCAGCACAGGTACTGCGCGTTTTAAAATGTGAGGACCGTGGCAGGGGGACCATGCAGCTTATTGACCTGCCCAGCAGGCCTGCCCCTGCCCCTGTTACAGGAGCTTGGTAAGGAGGCTCTTGTTGCAGGTTTTTATTTCCCTTTGTCTAAGTCTATGAAATATTTCCCAAGGGACTATAGCCATTTTTATTTGTGAAAGCAATTCGGATAGGAAGAAAACTTGACAAATTCTTCATTTGAATAAGTCCTTAATGTTTTGAGCCCATTTAACATTTTGACACATTTATCTCTTCCAAGGTTCTTTGCTGGTCTACGTCAATCACCTTCTTGGAGAAGGGGCCTTTGCTCAAGTCTACGAAGCCACCCAGGGAGATGCGAATGAGGCCAAAACTAAACAGAAATGCGTCTTAAAGGTAAACAATCCCGGGCTGGGCACGCAGCTCAGTGTCTAGAGAGCTTGCCTGATGTGTGTGAGGTCCTGGCTTTGATCCTCAGCAACATATAAAAATAAATAAATAAAACACAGGCATCTTTTTTAAAAATTGAAGAATCATTCCTTTTAAAATAAAAAGTAAATGATCTAAATAACTTTTTATTCAGTAGAGAAATGAGTTTTGGAACTTGAATTTGTCATCCTCTTTTTTTCTTTAAGACAGTGCTATTTTCATTGAGCAGTTAAGCAAAGCTATGCTGTGAGGGCTCAGAATGGCCTTGCAGTGAAATTATCTTACAGCAACAATTTCTAAGATTACAACATCACCTCTGTGGTCTTTCTCTCCAAAACCAGTAACTCCAGTGTGACCACAAGGAAAACATAAAGAGAATAGTTCACAGTGTGTCATTGCCTTCTCCCCATGTCCTTTGTTGGGGTGGAGGTTGCATTCTTGGTAGCATTTTCCAGAATGTGGCGCTGGGTATAGAATCAATCACATGCATGATTTGATTTGCAGGTCCAGAAGCCCGCCAACCCTTGGGAATTCTACATCGGGACCCAGCTGATGGAGAGACTACAGCCAGCTGCGCGCCACATGTTTATCAAATTCTATTCTGCCCACTTGTTCCAGAACGGCAGCATCTTGGTGGGAGACCTCTACAGCTATGGGACGTTATTAGTAAGTGTCCTGTTTTCATAACATGAACATGAATTTAATTGCATTTCTGGTTTGTCCTTATACATGCTTTTTTCTGATTAGAGCTTTAGTTGGGGTGCAGAACAGAGGGGAGAGCCCTTGACTTGGAATTTCACTAATCATCAACCAACTCAGGCTACTATTTCCATTGTTTCTAGAATGCCATTAACCTCTACAAAAATACCCCTGAAAAAGTGATGCCCCAGGCTCTCGTCATCTCTTTTGCTATCAAAATGCTGTACATGATTGAACAAGTCCACAGCTGTGAGATCATCCACGGAGACATTAAGCCAGACAATTTCATACTGGGAAGCAGGCAAGTGTGCACCTTCTCGCAGAGTTCTTTCCTGAACATTTCCCTAACAGCCTTCTGTTATTTATGCTCATTGTATCCTTGCCCTTATTTGTGTTTGATCTAGGTTTTTGGAACAGGACAACGAAGATGATGATATATCTGCTGGCTTGGCACTTATTGACCTGGGTCAAAGTATAGATATGAAACTTTTTCCTAAAGGAACTACATTTACAGCAAAATGTGAAACATCTGGTTTTCAGTGTATTGAGATGCTGAGTAACAAACCATGGAACTACCAGGTGTGGACCTAAATCAAGAGGTTTGGAGCATTTTTCTATTTTGCACTTGACAGATTTTCGAAATGAATTTGGGGATCTCAGATCTCATTAGTTTAAACTGGTCTCCTGGACTGCTGTTGAAGAATAGATGGGGGTAGGGAATGTAGCTTAGAGGTAGAGCAAGCATGAGGCCCTGGGTTGAATCTGCAGCACTCCAGGGAAAGAGAGAGGGAGTGAAGGAGAGATGGAACTTAAAGTTGCAGGGAGGGGAGGGATGAAATTCTACTCCTGAAGAGTACACCTTTTTTTTTTTTTTTATAAGAGAGACAGAGAATCAATTTTTATTGAGCTCTTCACATGGCCTTTGTTGCTCCAACACTTAGCTGTGTCCGCGGGTGCTGGGGTTCGAACCTGTGTACTTGCGCACACCAGGCAAGCACTGTAACCTCCGAGCCACCGCTCCAGCCCCAAGAGTGCACCTTTCTCACTACTCAGTTGTAGATTCCATTATCCAAGAAGGAAAGCAGAGGCTGTCCCTAGGATCAGTATTTAATGATCTCTGAACCTTTCAGAAAGAAAGTCTGCTCTGCAGAGCCAGCTTCATTCATAGAGATAAAAGCAGACCAAATTGGTTTTCTTTATGCCAGGATTAACTGGGGCGGGGGGAGGGTCTGCCTCCAGGGGAATCAGCTGAGTTATATGCACCTATGTGGCTCTCACAGGCAGGTAGGTGGATCTGACAGTGAGAAGTGGCACAGATTTCCAACCTGGTGCAGTGTCTGATCCAAACAGTGTTAGAAATGAATCATCATCTTTAGTACAGAGAATACTTATTAGGATAAATGTAAAGTTCTAAACCTAGGTTAACAAAAACCAGCTGCCCTGTTTCCAGGTAAGCACTGTGGCTTCCAGAAGCTTGTGACAAAGGGGCAAGGGTGAGAGTCATGTCTAGTATATCACTCCGCCAGTGAGGCCCGGGGCTGCACAACACTGTTCTGGCATCGCCTGGAGTGTGTGTGTTGGTACTGTCTGCTGTCCTACAGACTTGGACATTGCCGGAGCATTCTTTTCAGTCATGAACCCCTCACACAGCCAGAGGCCTGTGAGATTCCCGGTGAGAGATTAGAGCATGTGTTTGCCCCTGTGTGACAGAACAAAGGACTTGAGAAGGATACTAACTGCAGGACAAGCTTTCCAAGGTGACCTCAGAGGCAGCAGTGGTCTGCTGTCCACAGAACGCTCTGGCAGAGCCTAGACAAGCATTTGATAGGCATATAAACGAGCTTCCAGAATTCTTTTCTCCTCGCTTTTCATTGGTACATTTTAGTTGTATGTATTGATGGGATTTGCCGTTGCCCATTCGTACAGGTGCACAGTGTAACAATAAAATTTGGCCGATATCACTCCCTAGTACTTTCCCCTTTCTCCCTGCCTTCTACCCTCTGGTCCCTTTCCTCTACTGATCTCCCTTTGATTTCCATGAGATCCCCTTCCCACCTTTCTTTTCCTTTTCCTCTCTACCTTCCACATGCGAGAAAACATTTCATTTTTCTTTTTTTTTTTTTTTTTTTAAAGAAAGAAACAACTTTATTTAGTTTTTCACGTGGCCTTAGTTGCTCCAACACTTAGGTGCGTACGTGGTGCTGGGGTTTGAACCAGGTCCTTGTGCTTGCCAGGCAAGCGCCGAAATCGCTGAGCCACTGCTCAGTCCCTTCATTTTTCTTTATGGCTGAATAAAACTCCATTGGAGTATACACCACATTTTCTTTATCCACTCATCCATGGAACAGTTCCATGGTTTGGCTATGGTGAATTGTGCTGCTGTCATCACGGGTATGCGTGTATCGCTGTAGCATGCTGGCTTCAGTTCCGTAGGATAAACGCCGAGGAATGGTGTGGCTAAGTCATCGTGATTCCATGCCTAGCCTTTTAGGGAGCCTCCGTGCTGATCTCCACAGGGTGAAGGCTCTCCTTTTCCTCTCCTTCCTCAGCATTTATTATTATCAGATCGTAATGACTGCCGTTCTGACTGCTGTGAGATAAATCGCAGGGTAGTTTGTTTTGCATTGCCTTAATTGCTAATGATGAGGAATGTTTTTTCATGTCTTCGTTTGGGGTGTGTTGAAATCACCTAGTACTGCACTGGGTCTCACTGAGGCTGTAATTTGAGTAGGGTCTCTTTTAGGTAATTAGTTGCACTCACGTTTGGGACATAAATATTTACAAAGATCACGTCATCTTGTTGGGTTGTTCCCTTTACCTTTGTGAAGTGGCCTTGTCTCTTCTGATTGATTTTGGTATCAGTTTCCGTCGTTTCGCCTTCAACTCGTGGCTGTCTTTGCCTGTAAGGTGAATCTTTTGCAAAGAGCATGTAGTTGGGCCTTGTTTTTGAGTCCCTTCTGCCAGCCTCTGTCTTTTTATTGGAGCATTGAGATCATTTACATTCAATATTATTATAGATGTTTATTCCTGCCATTTTGATTTATCTGTAATATTTGATTTGGTCTTGTTTGCTTAGCTACTCTTGAAATAAGGTTTATTTGTGAGCTCTGGGATTTGTTTATTTTATGTGGTGTATTTATTTAAGTTCTCTAGTGCCAGTTTAGTAGTAGTAAATTCTTTTAGTTTCCGCTTGTCTTGGAAGGTTTTTATTTCCTAGACAATTTTGAAGTATAGTATGCTGGACATAGCAGTCTTGTTTACAGTTCTCCCCACCCCCCAAGACTTGGAACATATCATTCCAAGCCCTCCTGGCTTTTAGAGTTTGTGCTGAGAAATCGGAAGTGATTGCAATTGGTTTTCTTGTTCTGTATAATAGTAAGCATTTTAATTGTGTTGTGTCATGGAAAGGTTCTTTTTTGATCTTGTCTATTTGGGGTTCTGGATGCATCTGGATGTCCATCTCATTCTGAGGGTTTGGAGATTTTCTATTTGTGTGAAGAGGTCATCCATTTCACTAGCCTGCATCTCAACCCCCTCAATTCCAGTGGTTCTTGGTGGACTCTTAATGTTGCCCAGAGTTCTTGTGTATTCTGATCGTGATTGCTTTTTTTTAAGACTGCCTGAATGTTTGGGGCTGGCCACTTTGTCTTCCAGCTCTGAGATTCTGTTTTCAGCATGGTCTGCTCGATTAGACTTAACTGAACATTTTATTTGATTTCATTTCCAAGATTTTTTTGTCAATATCTCTCTCTCCTTATTGAATTTCTCATTTGTATCCTATATTGATTTCCTTAATTCATTCAGTTGTTTTTGTGTTCTCTTGGGATTTATTGCTCATTTTTATAACCGTTCTTTTCTGATATTTCGTGCACTTCAGTGTCTTTGGAGTCATTTGCTGCTGCGTCATGAACTTTAGGAGGGGTCAGGCTCTCTTGTTTTTTCATATTTCTTATATTCTGTGTTGGGTTTTATGCACCTGCTGGGATGGATTTCTCTTCGACTCTTACCAGTAGATCTTTTTAGGACACGATCTTCCCTTACTAAAGGGAGCTGAAGTGATCTAGATTGAGACCCCCTTGTTGGTGTGGTCTTTGGGTCAATTCTGTTTTTGCGGTAGCAGTGGACGTCTGAGTGGGATCTGGAGGCCCAGCCCTAGCCATTTCGACTTGAGGCCTGATCATCAGTTTGAGTTTTTGTCTCTTCTAATCTTTGTATTAAGGTATAGCTGAAGATTGAATGCCATTAATTGGTGTGTGGAGCAAGGTGCACTGTCTTAGCTGACTTTAATTCAGCAGCAGAGTCTCTCCCCTGTGAACTTGTAGTGTCCCTGTAGGTTCCCAGCGCCTCGCAGAATAGGGCAAAACAAGCAATAGCAGCAACCAAAGCAGACAACATGCAGCACTGAACTAAGTAACGGGTGCAACTATGACAGCTGTCTACGTTGTCAGTTAACACACACCCCAAAGCAGAAACCGTGCGCCAGCAGTTCGATAGCAAAAGCAGAAAGCGACCACGAACTGTATCTGGCATTAGAGCAAACACCACGAGTCAACGGTGGCATCCACAGCAGCAGTAATTACAATAGCATCAGCGGTGGGGCAGGAGTTACGTGACCCGATTCGTGCTAACGATGGCAAAGTGCAGTTAGTTAAGAGGAAAGACAATAGCCGAAGGCAGAAAAGAGTACAATTTCAGTAAGTGAACAGAGAATGCAGAAGAGATGTAGCAGGTGATAGTTATAAGGAAGGAGGAGAAAAATAAGAGCAAAATAAAGGGAGAAAAAAAGAACAAGAAAATTTGTTAGCAGAAGAAAAGAGAAAGAGAAACAAAACCAAAATATACAAACCAAAAAAAAACCCTAGCTTTCAAAATGCAAGGCAAAGAAAAATAACATGTTAAAAATGAGAAAAAAAGAAACATATATATGTACATACGTCCCTGTACCAGTCAGCACAGCAAGAACACACACACACACACACACACAAAAGATTCTTGCTGATAAGTGAGGAAGTGTCTCCAATGAGGTGACACAAATGGTCAGTGAGAGTGGATGGTCACTCCATGCCCACCTGTGTTCCTTTCTGTTTCTTCTTGGCCTATGACAGAGAGAGGCTGGGAGTTGTTAACCCCCTGCCTTTTGTGTTGCTTGCTGAGCTGCTGGCTAGCGCGGCCTGAGACAGAAGCAGACTGACATAGCTCGCAGCCCCCTTCCCCCAGCAAGAGGTGGCCTCGAGTGGAAGTGCTGCACAGAGCAGATCAGTGCACTCCAGTGGGGCTGCTGCCGAGTCCTCAGAGGGCCGTCCCGGGCTCAGTCTCAGGGCTAATCAGGCCTTAGGTGCTTTGTTGGGTGATGTTGCCCCTGGTGCCTGGCAGCTGCCGATCTCTGTCGGGGGTCTGGATCTCAGGAGCCTCCCACGAATCTCACTCATGGAGCAGGGTAGCCAGTCCTCCACATGTTAGCTGCCATGGATGCAGACGTAGGCCTGACTCTATTCACACCCACCTTCTAGGTTCCCAGCCTGCTCGGCTTTTCATGTGAGCCACCAGGCTCGAAGGGAAAGTGAGGTTGGGCCTCCTTCACTTTTCTGACTTGACTCCCCCGGGTGCAGTCTTCTTTGTGTCTGTTCCGCTCCCCTTCGGCTTGGTACACCGTAGGCCACACGGCAGATGCTTGCTCAATCTCTGGCCCTGCAGCAGCAGCTGCACCATGACTGTCTCAAGATGCTCCCACCTTAGCCTGTGTGGCAGTTGAGAAACACCGAGCACTTTTCAGTCACCGGTTTGCTGTGCCACCTCTGCATCAGCTCAGTTCAGGCTGCTTCTGATCCCAGGTTTTTATGCACCAAAAATATCCCTGTGTTTCCCTCTGCTGAACCAGTGCTGCTGCCACACCCGCTGGGCTCCATGTGGTCTTCCTTCTTTGCTCAATGTGCCCAAATTTCTTAGTCTCTAAATCGCTGTCCAATACTGAATTTTACTGGGATCCCTCTTTCACCACCCCAGCAAGACGCAGCACTCTCGTTGGCCATTACCCTCTGAGTCACGGAGACCTCGTCTTCTTCCCAGGTCGATTACTTTGGAGTGGCTGCTACGGTGTACTGCATGCTCCTCGGCACCTACATGCGAGTGAAGAACGAAGGAGGGGTCTGGAAGCCTGAAGGTCTCTTTAGAAGGTGGGTGTCAGCATGGGCAAATAGCGTGGATGGCAAGTTCCATGGGGCAGAAGAGGGATCCCTGCTGCCTCGTGGAACACGTGCGCCTCAGCAGTGTGGTGACTACAGAGCCTGGTACTGGGCAGCAAGCAGGTGACGAGTGTGGAAGGGCACCCGACAGTTGCCTCTGCCTGTTAGAGGCGCCTCCCAGTGTCACTGAGCCTGCTTGTCTTCTTGTTTATGCAAACGTGACTGATACTGATCCCCCTTTCCGCAAGCATTTGTGAGAAGCAAAGGAAGTGCGGAGGTGAAGGTGCTTGGCCGATCGTGCAGCAATGTGACACGGCATCTTTCTGTCGCAGGACACGGTGTCAAGTCCCAGCCCTCTGCAACAGTTTCTCTAGGGTTATTTTCTCATCTATAAAATTGTGTAGGGGTTACTGATGAGACTGGAGCTCACCCTGCCAGTGTGGATTGCTCTCCCAACAAGATGTGTGCACAAACTCTGGGAGCCTTCTGCTCCAGCTGGATGTCTGTTCAACTGGGATTCCCCTTGCCCTCCCGATCCCCTTCCAAAATAGAGAAAGGAAAATTGGCGGTAATTTTATAAAATGTCCCGAGCCATAGGTAGATAAGGTTAGATTCACTCCCTGGAGAAAGCTTGGTGACTACTGTATTCTTACTCCCATGACAACCATCGTCTCTGACCAGTGCTTTCTCCCTTCTCTTGCTGGTGATGGAAGGACTAAAAGGTTATCCAGAAGGCTCCGCCTCTGGCCGCCAGTGTAGAGGAAAGCCTCGTGACAGTGGGCTGTTTCTGTGCAGAGTCCAGCCTGTGCTCTGTCTGGGCCCCGCTGCCTTCTCACCCCGCTCTGGAGTTCTCGTAGATGAGTGTGAGCACCCTGGCAGTCAGCTCTCCCGAGAGTGCAGCCTGACCACCTGGTCCTGGCACAGGTGCAGCGAGGCTCCTCGGAGCCGTGTGGCCAGGTTGCCACATTCTGCCAATATGGAGCACAGGCAGCCAAAAGCAGGTTGATAGTTTTTGTTTGGGTTTGGTTTTTGGCTTGGGGGTTTGTTTTCTTAATGAGGTGAGGTCTCACTACGTTGCCCAGGCTAGCCTCTAACTCAGTCCTCCTGCCTTAGTCTCCCTGGTATCCAGGGTTCCGTGCACACACCACAACACCCAGCTCAGGTAGATTTTCTTTTTTTTTTTTTTTTTTTTTTTTTTTTTTTTAAAGATTTTTTTTTCCCACTGAGGAGTGATTACTAAAACTATTTACTTTAAATCCTACTTGGGGAGCATGGTGTGTTGAGCTGATTAGTTGGAGCTTTTATTTCTCTTCGGGTAGATTGGATGCTCCCTTTCCTGGTGGCCACGCGCCCACGCCTGTGGCAGTCAGGCCCCAGAGCAGGGTTCCCGGGCTGCGCTTCATCCGCGGCTGGTGCTCTCTCCGCAGGCTTCCTCATCTGGACGTGTGGGCGGAGTTTTTTCACACCATGCTGAACATCCCGGATTGTCATCATCTGCCTTCGCTGGACTTGCTGAGGCAGAAACTGAGGAATCTGTTTCAGCAGCACTATTCCCACAAGATCAAGACCCTGCGTAACAGGCTGATCGTATTGCTCTTGGAATACAAGCGCTTGAGAAAATAAAATTTAGATTCGGACACTCCCCAGAAATCATTTTGTAAATACTAACCTCTTGCTTCAAACATTGTTATTTTTTTTACACTAATTGTTTATGTGTTTGTTAAAAATAAAGTCCACAGAATACATCCATGTGACTTAGTTTTTATAAAAATTTCAGCAGAATAGACAAAGTGGCAAGGCCCTGTGAGACAGGTCTGCCGGCCACTCTGGACACACAGCCATCCGTGAGTGATCTGGGTACGGACAGCCTCTAGAGGTCACCTTTCCTGTTGGAGCCGAAAAGAAGCCAAAACAAATGTTTTTCTTTTTACCCAAATTTGTTTGGTGCTTGTCTTAAAAAAAAAAAATCCCAAATAAACCCAGGGTACTTAAAGTTCTTCTGAATAAAGCTTGCCTGTCCTTTATTGTCCTTTATTGTTTTTGTCTGCTATCTGTGAATTATGCAGTCTAAGTCTATTCAAATGGAAAACCTCAGATCTTGAGAAGAATTCTTAGAAGCTGTATAGACCCTTAGTCCAACACAGCCTTCACTGACTTGGAGCTGGAAGGCCTCCAACCAAATGGGCTTCCTCTGCCCCTCCCTCTCTTTCCTTAGCAGCACTAAAACAAATCCAAGGCGACACCCTCCAGGAGCACAGTGGGGATTGCTTCCTCCCACCCAGACTCGGCTCCCAAGTTCCCCACTCCAGAGGCAGCCATGACCCATTTTTGTGTGAATCTGCAGAATTGGTTCTATAGACTGAATTTGTTACGGAACTAGCATCATTCTGCTCTTTCACTTAAGTATGATGAGGAGTGTAACTGTGTAAGAATGGCCTCATACTTTTTAATGGCTGTGTGATATTTGAGGATATCTGTAGTATGGATTCCTTGAAGCACAATTGGTGGGTCAAAGGGGGGGTGCATTTAAGATTTTGAACCCGTACCTGCAGGTAGTTCCCCCCCTCCAAAGGTTGTTGGTTAAATCCGTACCTGCAGGTAGCCCCCCAGGGTTACTGGTTAAATCCATACCTGCAGGTAGCCCCCCAGGGTTGCTGGTTAAATCTGTACCTGCTGGTAGCCTCCCAAGGTTGTACCAGCACCATGAATGGCTTTTTCCCACATTCCCTGACAGTTTTTGACTTGTCTTAAATGCCATACTCAACTGAAAAATAAGAAAATGATCCCTTTTAAAAAAAAAAATGAGTGCTAATTTAAACATTTAGACTAATTTGAGCATTTAGGGCTGAACTTTTCTGGTTATTATGTAGGTCATATCTTGTTTTCCCCTGTTTTTTCCAGTTGATAATTTGAATATATGAAGTCTACTGATTTCTTTAAAAAGGATATTCAGTTGATTCTTTCAAAGTTTTCAAATAATCGTCACCATGAAAATAATGCTTAGTTTATGTTGTTCCAATTTTGCTTGTGATTTTTCTCATCATTGACAGTGCCTTGAGAAGAGGGTCATCTGTGACACATGGGGCATCCTGTCCCCTACTCTAGGGGCAGCTTTTCCAGGTTCATCCATAGACGTGGTGATGCCTGCTTGAGGTAAGATGATTTTAACGTGCTAAGAATCTGCTGATACCATCTATTGTTTTTTCATAAACAAATGTGAGCTATGGCACTGCTTTGCAGTTTTCTTGCCCGTGTTTCCATCTGTATTGACCCACCTATATATCACTCCCTGCAGGAATGGACCATGATGTATCTAATCTCCTATTTAGAGACTCAGTTGGATTCAGTATTATTAAAACAGCGTGCGTGCCAGTGTTGGATAAATTGCTAGCTTAGGGTCTTTGAGAATGAAGACTGCAGCCCACATGACCATCTGCATACAAACATGCTGAACTGGAAGTTGAAAACCATCCAGGGTCAGACCTGCTCAGGCAAACTTACTCCTGAAGTGTCCGAACACCTGAGCATCAGGAAAGCCCGATTGAGGGGATTGTTTTCCCATTTGATAATGACTGTTTTCAAAGGAAGCCAAGACTGCAGAAGGAAAGGGCGCTGTTTTACCAACTGAACTGAATGTGCTGCTCCGTGGGAGGCAGCTGTATGGGCCTTCAGTGAAGTGAGCCTCTCTAATGCTCTTTGTACATACGCGTGCTTGGTGTAACGAAACCTTCATTTAGTCAATTGGTGGTCTGGATCACATGTGCACAAAGAAGCCCTGCGTCACAGGCACCTGGAATGGACGCCACAAGTCAGTGTTGGAAGGGGGAAGAAACTTCCAGCTCTCTCCACTGCAGGGGCTGAGTTCTATTCACCTGCGTCAGTGGCCCAGCCCTTCCTGAGTTCTCGGGCCTTGGCTGGACCAAGCCCCTGGTCCAGGTTAAGACCTGTCTCACACCCAGGCATTTCCCGTTCTTTCTTGGGCAGCTGCTCCATATTCAAGTTCTGGCTGAGAAACAAAAATGCTTAGGAGAGGCAGAGACTCCTGCAGGAGCACCTTGCCCCCTGGCTTTTTTGTGTGGTCTAAGGCAATGGTCCTAAAACTCCTCCCCTAAGGAAAGCCCAAGGCGGCCTGCGACTCTCTAAGAGGAGCTGCTGGAAAGCTTTCCCACCACCCTCTCTGCACTGCCTCCTTGGTCCCCCTCGACCCCTGGCCTGCAAGTCCAGTGCATCTTTCCTCTTTCCTTCTGGGATGTCTGGACAGATGATCTCTATCGCCTGGGCTGTGGCAGGATAAGCTGCTGTTATGCAGAGAACCCCTCCACCCCGTGGCCTGGAGAGGAAGTAGTTTCTCCCATTACCACCTAGGAGTGAGCCATCCCCTGCTGGCACTGACCCACACAAAGCTTGACCCACACGATGCTCTGATTATTGCCATCTCCCAGCCTGGGAGAAGGGGAGGCAGAAGGCAAGAAGCCAGTGGGGCAGATACGATCATGTTGCCCCAGCCCCTGCCAGAGAGACTGGGGAAGGAAGGGCCCAGCTGGGAGTCCATGGGCCAAAATGTGGAGAGAGGGGTTCAGACGCCAGAGAAAGCTGGCGAAAGCACGATCCCAGTCCCGGTTCCCCCTCCAGCCAACCCTGCACGCAGCAGCTCCAGGGCGCCTCCTGGTGGCCATGGGGCTGCAGCCAGTCGGAGATGGCAGCCTGCAGCAGTCACGCAATGCTCTAAACCTGACTTACTCTGTTGAAGGGATCACACGTGAGAAGGAATTTGCAGCATTATTGCTCACTGTTGAACACGAGAAAGAGTGCAGAGGTCCACGAATAGGTGAATCGTGAATCATGAAACGTGATTGGGATGGAGTACACGTGTGCATGTGCACACCAATATGAAACGATTACCGGTAAGTGAGAAAAGTGTTGTTGAACAATCTATGAAATATGTCATGATGCCCGGTCAGGATAAAAATGCAATTGTGTTGCCAGGCACAGTGGCACACATCTGCAATCCCAGGACTTGGGAGGCTGAGGGGGGAGGATCTCGAGTTAGAGGCCAGCCTCAGCAACGTAATAAGCCCTAAGCTACCTAGACCCTGTCTCAAAAAGGGATGGGAATTTGGCTCAGTAGTTAAGCACCCCTGATACAAAAAAAAAAAAAAATTCCCTGGTACAAAAAAAGTGCAATTGTTTATTTTAATATACGTGATATAGGTGACTCTAACTGTAAAGGACCCTGTTAGCTCCAGAAGGGCAAATGAGAAACTCAGCAGTGGCTGCTGGGAAGGGACTGTCAGGCTGAGAGGGGGAGCGAGAGCACAGGGAAGGGACTTTCAGGCTGAGAGCTCGAGAGCACAGGTGTGAGGAGAGGGAAGAACAAAGACAAAGAGCAGCTGCCGACTTGCCTCCTCCTCGCCGCCCAACCTTTTCTTTGCTGGTCTTGAACTTGTGATTCAGCTCAGTCTCCCGAGTTGCTGGGATTACAGGTGTGCACCACCATGCCCAGTATTGCTACCTCTCTCTCAGACTGAATTATCAATTAGTTAAAAATTAAAACTCTATTAATTTTACAAAAGAAATGCCCAACTTATTTCAAATTTTGAAAACTGAGTTGCTGCTCCGTACACTCAGTGTGGTGCAAACATAATTACATTAGAGCCACAACAAGGGTGGCTGGCCGGTCCTCAGCACCAGAGGGGCGCGGGGTGCAGGTCCCTGTCAGCCCTTGGAACGAAGGGATTCCAGCGCCCCACCGCCCAGTGCCAGAGTGGGGGAGCTGGGTGGGGCAGCTGGGTGGAAGCAGGGGTCAGCACCACAGCATCCTCACCTCCCTCCATCCCACAGTCCTGGGAGGGAGGTGATCGAGGTGTCACCGTCCTGAGTTTGCATATGAAGAAATGGGCTCAGTGACAGAGCCAGTGGGTTGCTGAGCAAACAAGCTGGCTCCAGATTCCAAGCCCAGAAGCCTTGGCTTTGCTCCTGCACCACAAGACCCACACAGTCCCTCAGAAGCCGGGAAAAGAAGCCCCTCCCAAGCTTGCATCAGCTGGCACCCTACACACGGCACCCAGCCCACTGTGCTCACAGATCTCAGCCCTGGTCAATTCCCCTGCCTTCTGAGGGGACCTGTGATCACTCAGAGGAACAATGGCATGCTTGGAGGACTCTGGAGAGGACAGCACCTGCCCAAGACTCGACTGTCACTCAGAGTCATCAAATCCATAGAAAGTAAGAGTAGGGGCCAGGCATGAGGGCACACGGCCGGGGGCTGAGGAGGGAGGATGGCGAATTCAAGGCTGCCTCAGGGCACTCAGCAAGACCCCTTAAGATGGGGTCTGCTTGGAGGAAGTTAGGCCACTGGCTGTGCCACTGAAGGGTGTGCTGGGACCTGGCCCCTCCTGTCCCTCTGCTTCCCAGACACCGTGAGGCCAGTGTCATTTCTGCCACGGGCTTCCACCATGATGGTCCGCCTCACCACAGCCCCAAAGCAACAGGAACCTCTGAAACTGTGAGCCAAAATAAACCTTTCCTCTTTTAAGACGATTATCTCAGGTATTTTGTCACAGTGTTGGAAAGCTGGCATGCTGGGCTTAGCCAGTACAACATCCACGCTTAGAAATGGTTCAGACGGAAAACTTCGTGTTATGTGCCATTTGTCACAAACAGAAAATATGAAAGTACATAACATACAATCAGTCCCTTTTAAGTTCTCAGAAGGGGCATGTCACTGCACTGGGAGAAAGTGACCTCAAAGAACAGCTTGCTCAAAGTCTTCTGCGATTGTCATTCAATTAGTGAAGCTTTGAGCGCACACGCCCACCCTCTCCCCCAGAAAGCAGCAGTCACAATTACATGTTCACGTTCCCATCTTTCTTCATTTAGAATAAGCACTGCGTCTAAGACACTGTCCTAGAATATGTGCTTAGACCATATTTAAATATTCATAATTCACTGTTCTAACGTATTAATTTGATAGCATAGCAAAAATGCCATATAAAAATAAGACTTTTATCCACCTCTCGGTAAGGCCTTGCACGTGCAGAGGTGCAAGGAGACGTCTTCCACGTCATCTCTTCATCAGTTTTCCCGTCCTTACTTCCATCATGAGCCCTGAGAACAACCCCAGGACACCGGGGTGGCCCTCCAACGCCATGCTGTTGACCACTCGGGACAGGCACAGCCGATTCACAGGTTTATTGGAACAGAAAAGGGAATCGGACAGGAAAATTCGTCTGCAGTTGACATATGCAAAACGAGATGGCTGGCTATCTTGGTTTCCAGTTGTGGGCCCTTGCAAGCCCAGGGTCATGCGCTGTTTTCAAAATGGGGATTTTTGGGGTATATGTCGCTGGGTGAGAAGCTGAGAATCTCATCCAAGGAAGGGCCTTCTTCGTCGGGAGCAATTTCGGACTCAAACATGCGCTGCAGCAAGGTGTCCACGGTCCTGTACCCTAGGAGGAAGGAGGAAGAGGCAGGTGGGATCTCCGCACCAGGTTCGGCAGAACAGCCTGGCTGTCCTGGAGCAGGTCCCCCGAGGGGAAGGCAAGGCTCCAAGCACTGTAACTGGATCCTCTTTGAAAGGAAGGGCGCACCAGTCAGGAAAGAATCACTCGCCCTTCCTGATGTGGAGCCCCACCCCAGCCGCTGACCCAGGGATGGCCCTGAAACCAAAGAGATGGTCCTCGCGGGATGGCGGGATGTGGGGCCCTGTGCTCAGGCTCCCCTCCTGCCATCTGCGCTGTGCTCCTCAGACTGAGCTCACTGCAGGGCACCCAGGCAGAGGCTGGCTGACCGCAGGGTGCCCAGGCTTCACGCACGGAGAGTTAATGAAGTGACTGAGCAGAGTTATCAGGGCACACTGGTAGACCCGGGGCTTGGACTACAGAAAGCTGCAGCCTTGCACATGTGGAGCTGCACATCTGCATGGAGGGTGCATTGGGACCCACCCAGTCACCGAGCAGCGGAGGGCCCCCGACATGCAGGGCAGGGAGCCTCGTGGCCTCTGAAGAGGGCTGCCTAGGTGAGCCAAGGGGCAGGGGGCAGCAACTACGAAGGCCCCAGGGCAGGAAGAACAGTGGAGCAAGGAGCTGACAGCCCACAAGGCGAGGAGCAGCAGGCACGCTGCAGGCAAGAGGGAGCAGAGGTGGAGATATTGGGGACTCCAGGAGCAAGGGTGGCCAGGGGCCTGTCTGTATCCAGAGCAGCGGGAAGCCATCACCGGCCATCTGCACTCTGGAAGCATCCCCCTGGCGGCCACGAGAAGCGTGCATGCAGGAAGATGGGCTCGAGCACTGCATCAGGTCCAAGCTTGCTTACTTAATTATGTTGTTTTTTTAAAGACAGAGAGGAACTGTGAGAGAGAGAGAGAGAGAGAGAATCAATTTTATTTAGTTTTTCATGTGACTTTTGTTGTTCCAACACTTCATTGTGTAATTGGTGCTGGACTTCGAACCTGCGCCCTCACGCATGCCAGGCAAGCAATATAACCACTGAGCCACCGCTCCAGCCCCTTCCACTTACTTTTTTTTCTTCTTCTTTTTAAGATAGGACAGTGAGAGAGAGAAAGAGAGAGAGAATCAATTTTTATCGAGTTTTTCACATGGCTTTCGTTGCTCTGACACTTGGTTGTGTACGTGGGTGCTGGGGTTTGAACCCGTGTACTTGCACATGCCAGGCAAAGTGCCGTAACCACTGAGCCACCGCTCCAGCCCCTTCCACTTACTTTTTGATGCAATCCTGCAGTACAGCCCTCTCACGACTGTCCTTCTGGTGTCACTGTTGTCCCCACCAACGCTACCCTCCTTGGAGTTCACAGTACCAGTGAGCTTCCCGTCCTGCACGTCTTCCCTTTAGGAAGGGAGAAAGAACAGGAACACAGTCAGGACCTCAGCTGAGGCCCTCCCAGGGGTGGCCCGGTGGACACCGTGCAGCCGCGTCCAAGACATGCACAGAGAGAGGTTGGGTGCCATGGGACTCTGGCTGATTGAACGTGGTCAGGATAGTTGTGCCCCAGGTCACCAAGGGAACGAACGGGCTACTCACTCTCGGATTCCCACTCCCAGCTCTTGAATCTTCTTCTCTATGGCAGTTTCTATTTCACTTTTTTCTAATGAATACGCCACAAAGAAGGCCTCCAAGATGAATGCTATGAAGATACTGGAAAGAGAAAGAAGCAGAGGGCACAGGCTGAGTGAGCCAGGCCCAGGTGCAGAGGGCCCTGCTGCAGAGGGCGACAGCCCTGATTAAAAGACAACCAGGAGCCTCGCAAGGACGGCACACGGCTTTCCTTCATTTGGAAAGCGATTCCTCCTCTACGCCCTATTTCAACAGTGAACGTCAAGAAGAAAATGCCATTTATTTATTTTTTTTTTTTTTTACTTTTTGCAGTCCTAGGGACTGAACCCATAGGAGCTTTACCACTGAGCCAAAACCTCAGCCATTTTTAATATTTATTTTGAGTCAGGGTCTATTTTGCCCAGGCTGGCCTTGAACTTGCGATCCTCCTGCCTTAGCCTCCCTGGTCACTGGGATTACAGGCATGCAAAACCGTGTCCACCTAAAAATGCATTCTGTCCCAGGACCTGGGGTTCCGGGGACTGACTGGTATGGTGCCCCCTGGCCATGAACGACACACGGTCTTTGTCTCTGGCCTCAGGTCTGGTGTTTTCTGTCCGGACACACGAGTGGCACACCAAGTAGTGAGCTGCGGTAGGTAAATCGGCCCCTCAGCTCTTTCAGATTTGACAACACAGTGGCATGGCCTGGGGCTAACGCGGCACTGAAGGCTCTTGGTGGGGGGGATTCCCACAGCCTTTACGGCTGCCCCTGCTGCCCTGGCCTCTGCCTGCAATCTGGTAACTCTGTGAGCCCCTCGGGGAGGCAGCTCGCTCAGGACTTGTGGGTCTGACCGCTGAACCCGGCCAGTGCAGGGCCCCTCCCCTCCCACCCTCTGCCAGGACACTCTGTGAGGCTCTGGTCCCACAGCAGGCGGCAGGTGGCCAAAGCACTCCCCAGATGACCATCAGCAGTGGGGCTGTGAGCCCATGAAACCCAGGCTCCAGTCTTTGAGGGGACAGCCCTTGGGGAGAGAATTACAGTGGTCACATGAGAAAGCAAGGAGGGAGAGGCAAGATTCCAGCAGCTCTCACACACTTACTGAGCTCCCCCATGGAAAAGAGGTAGGACAGACTTGGACCCAGAGAAGAGAATCTACAAGGGGCTTGTCCCCATGCCACCAGGACCCACCAGGGGAATACGTCCCGAATATTAGGACCCACCAGGGACCTCTCCATGCCACCAGGACCCACAGGGGGTACCTCCCCATGCCACCAGGACCCACCAGGGGAATATGTCCCAAATATTAGGACCTACCAGGGACCTCCCCATGCCACCAGGTCACACGGGGGGGGGTCCTCCCAGTGCCACCAGGACACACCAGGGGATACCTCCCCATGCCATCAGAACACACCAGGGGAACATTCCAATCCCACAAGGACCTGCCAGGGACATGTTCCCATTCTACCCATGGAAGGGTAGAGGACCTGCAATGCAATTGATGCTCAGGTCCCAGCAAGTGCCATCAGTGGAAAGTGTCTAAGCAGGGACCAGTGAGAGGTGCTTCGGTCACCAGTGGGGAAGCAAAGGGGCCCAGCCAAGAGTGTGGATTCCTTCTGACCCAAAAGGCTTGTGAGGCTCTGGGCTGCATTTTATATACAAACATGCATGACCCTAGGGCTCACTACAAGGACCCCAAGTGTGGGCAGAGTGAACCCCTCCCTTCCATGGCTTAGCCTTTCAAATGAGACCTGCCACCTGCTGGAGCCATGGCTGGTGGTTGGAGCGCTTGCCTGGCATGCACAAGGACCGACCCCAGCACCACACACAACTAAGTGTTGGAAAAACAAAAACCAGATGAAAAACTAAATAAATAAAATCGATTCCCTCAACTTGCCCAGAAGCTGCACCAGGAGGACCCCGGGAGAGCGGCAGGAGGACACTCACTTAATGATGAGGATGACCACCACGATGTGGAACAGGACGAAGTACAGCTTTGCAGCCTGGTGGGTCACCAGGGCAAAGCCGCCTGCAAAGAGTGCGCGGCTAAGGAAGGGCAGCTTCGGAAATGCGGCTGCGCAGCTCGGGGTCGCGCTCGGCTCCACTCTGCAGCGCCCTCCGCCCGGGGCGAGGCCCACCCCGCCTCCGCCGAAAGGATATCGTGCCACTGGTTCACCACCGTGAGCTCCGCCAGCACGACGAAGGCCGAGGCCAGGTCGTTGAAGTTGTTCTTGCAGTACCTGGCCCGGGCAAACGCGGACCCCGTTAAGGCTGGGTTGCCGCACACCTGGGCATCCGGAGCGGTGGAATTCGGGTCGAAGAACCGGACTTTGTGGTGGAACACCTCCATCCCGATGACAGCAAACGCGTAGTACACCACCTAGGATGGGACGCGCCGGTCACCAGGGGGCGCCAAAGCCGCAAGCAGGGGGCCAGGAGCGCGCGCGGGACCGCAAGAACTGCGCCCTGGCCCGACACCCGCAGCCGGGCCGCCGTGCGTTCCCAGGGATGGGGGCCCTCTCCAGCCAAGAGCCACATAGCCGCGGCTCGCTGCCCGGCCAGTCGTCCAGAGAAGTGTGGGAATCAGAGCCAGGGGGACCACGCCAGACCTCCCCACCCCAGGACATTTACAAAGCCAGAAACCAAGCTTGCTAGCCAGGCAGCAGCGAGTTAAATACCCACTAGATAGAGGTTAGTCCTCCAGCAAAAAGAGA
>PVKS010008316.1:0-68889 GCA_004027875.1 Aplodontia rufa | reverse complement strand
TGGAATAGCAGGGTCATATGGTGGACTCATCCCTAGTTTTTTGAGGATTCTCCACACTGCTTTCCAGAGGGGCTGTACCAGTCTGCAGCTCCACCAACAGTGTGTTAGTGTGCCTATCTCTCCACAGCCCCTCCAGCATCTATTATTGTTTATTTTCTTCATCTTTGCCATTCTGACTGGCGTAAGGTGATATCTTAATATCATTTTCATTTGAATTTCTCTGATTACTAGAGATTTAGAGCACTTTCTCATGTATTCATTGGTTTCTCAAGTTTTAAAACACAAAACCCAGTCTGCATAGATAGAAGCTATTGATTGAATTACTCCTGTTTACGCCTTTATTCTAAGTGCATCTTTTTTGGGCAGAGTTTGAACTTTTATGAGTTTCATTTTTCTGAAACTATTACATTTAACATTCAAGTATAAAACAGTTTGTACAATCTATGCATTTGCTTGAGTTCTGACACTTAGCACCAAAGAAGATGTGTGAGTTTTCTTCCTGCTTTTTTTGGGCTATATCTCTGGTGATTCATAGAATTCTTCACTTAACATGTTCTAGCCAGTAGGAATGGTAGGGGGAAAAGGAAGATTATGGATTGCTTATAAGAACCATCAAGATACAGTGTCATGTAAATATGAGTTCTTATGCCACATTGACCAGAACATAGCCACCTAATTTTACCGGTTATCTATGATAAAGTTGTGTCTAGGTAATCATGAGCCAAATCGACCTGAGAGTGATACTATTACAGAAACTGAAAATGAATGTTTGTGCATAGTCTCCACGTGCAAATGCTGTATACTTTTAGCAATACAGAAACTTTGAGTTTAGAATGCTTTCCAGCAGTGGTTCTGTTTATTGTTGCCATGAACTTCAGTTTCCAGCTTAGAATTGACAGAGGTGCAAAAACTACAGTTTTTAGTGCCTGGTGAGAATGGCTGTAGTTTATTACTAGATCAGCACCATGTGATGGTTAGGGCATTACTTCTGTCTGCTTTGCCTCAGGTCTTCCTCGCCAGCCTTCTCTGAATTGCTCAATATCCTTTTAAGGAACTCATTGTCTGCTGAAAGCCACCAGATTCAGCTCTTCTTGTGACTAAGAATTTGGGCTGTCACAATGATTATGTAGATAGATGGCAAGAGATCCAATAACAGAATCTTGACTTTTCTTCCCAAAAATCATTAGGTGCTAGGAATAAAAATCAATTCAATATAAAGCAAGTTAATGTTTTTAAAAAATGTTTTATATGAATAATCCAAAGGACTCCAGTTTTAGGAACCTCAAGTATAGGAACATCTGGACCCTCTAATAACAGTCTGTAGGTACATTTCATGAATACAGTTTTTTTCTATTCTGCTAAGCAATTCAGATTAACAGTGTTCCATTTACAACTTTCTAGTAGATGGGAAAGATAAATCCAGCATACAATCTTTATACTATATATTTCAGGAGGCTTTTCTCTTCTTCAATTAGTTTTAAAACAATTTCAGATTTTTTTCTCTCTCTCATATATATGTATATATATACACATATGCATATACATATTCATTTATATACACATACACACGTATATTAATACAAAAACAAACACAAAGTCACATTTTCTATGACAAGAAACTCAGAACTCTAAGTGACTAAAAGCAAATTTATATTCTCATTTACATGAAGTTTGAGAATGTTATCTGTCAGATGCTTGTTTTTATGACTTCTCCAAGTAATAAACTTAAGATTCCATGCTTCTTATGTTTTATGTCTCTATTATCATAACATGCTTAATTTATAATCATGAAGAACATGAGAAAGAGAAAGGGAGAAGACAAAGATCATGATCAAAACAATTTCCCCCCAATAGTCCATTTGTAAAAATTTAGTCACAAGATAGCAAAAGGATACACTATGATAGAAAATGTATGATTCTACATCCCCTGAAGAAGCAATATTTTTTCATGAAAATATACACTCCTGCCTGCTGCATTATCCACCAGTTGAGCTGGTTGAAAGGGATCAGTTTACCGAGACAGATACATGAACAACACGTATTTTACAAAGCAATTTTGATGATTACTAAATAAGTGTTTAGATGTCAAGTGCTGAGAAAAGGCAAGAAAAGTCTATTTTCAGAATTTATTCATTTATAAAGAAATACAGTAGAAACCAAATATAAATAATCCCACTCTTCATGAAAAACATATTAAGATAGGGGCTGGAGCGGTGGCTCAGTGGTTACAGTGCTTGCCCAGCATGAGGCAGTACCTGAGTTGGAACCCCAGTACCATGTACACAAAGAACTCTTGGAGCATTGAGGGCCACATGAAAAACTAAATAAAATATTGTTTCTCTCTTTCTCTCTCTCTCTCTTGCTGTTACTCTCATATATATATATATATATATATATATATATATATATATACACATATATACAGAGAGAGAGAGAGAGAGAGAAATAATGTGGTCCATGTGGACCTAATGATTAGGACTTATTAAAAGAACAAACTGAAAATGATACACACATGAGCGCGCGCACACACACACACACACACACACGCATGTTGTTCTCTTACCCACTACAAAAGTACAAAGAAAAAAAAATGAACATGATAGAAGTGTGATATATATTTTCAAAGGGAAAATTGCTTTCAAAAGTTAAAAATGGAAATCCAATCACATATTCTTAAAACCCATCATACTTTATCAAGTACACGGGTTCAAAGCCCAGCAGCCATGTACACAACTAAGTGTCAGAACACGAAAAGCCATTTGAAAAACTCAATAAAAATTGATTCTCTCTCTCTCTCTTTCTCTCTCTCATTGTGCTTCTATCTTAAAAATACTTTAAAAATCCATTTATATGTTCTAAATCACATAATATAGTATAAATTTTTTAAACAATAAGAATGTTTGCTATTTAAACAGATTTAGAAGAACACACTGATCAAAGGTAAGAACAGACAACGAAGGAGATATTGAAGGTGCACTAACAGTATCACTGAAGAATCACCGAGAATCAAAAAATGGAATCAACCCAGCAGACACTCAAGTCACTGAAAATAAACATTTGCTGAGAAAACTCAGATTAAAAGACAATGATAAAAGAGAATTTGGGAGTTTAAAAAATGAGAATTTACTTTGCAACTTAACATCTCTGAAACAGGGAACCAAAAATATGATAAGCACATTAAAATGTAGACAAAAAATTGAGGCTAACATATAAATCAGATGAATATGAAATATCTGTAATTCATGTCTCTTTTCCCTTTATATGTTTTTTGTTGATTATCTGCACTGTGTTTTGACAGGAAGAAAATATGTTTCAACCATAAGTTAATGCAGGAAATGATGAGGTTTGCAGGTTTCTCATTTGAGATAAGGTAGGAGTATGTTATTATAGGGTCTCGCTGCATTGTAGGCAAAAAATAGTTTGCAATTAGTGCTTTTGTGGTGTAGAATATAGAAAAGAAAGAATAAAAGATGTTAAATATGTCAAAGGATTGCATAGAGCAGATATCAGAACCTAGCTTATGAGGGTTGGGGATGTGATTCTATGACAAATCTACTTGTCTATTGTTCAGAATGCCCTGATTTCCATCCCTAGCATAGGTAGAAAAAATAATCAAATACCTAAATTACAATCTTGCTAAGTACTTTCAGCATGACCTCATTTCTCTCCTAGTTGAATCAGAAAGCCAAATTACTCAGGTTCTTTTCTGACTACCAACATTAGACCCAAAATTGTCCAATCACATGTATAAAAGACCACAAATTACAGATACTGTCTGATAAAGAGAGACAGATATTTTGCTTTTTCAGAATATCTTTACTATTACTGTACAATACAGTTATTGACATAATAGCTGTTTAGAAGCATTTCAGAGAAGCACTAATGTTTTCATGAAAAACCTTCATGACATTGTTTGTTTATAGCAGAAATATTCTTAGTTTTTTTTGACTCCCAACGGGATCTGTGAGCTATCTACTACATCATCTTTTTCTGCTTAAAATAGAGTGGGTTTTTTTTTTTGTTTGTGTTTCTAGCAATCATTCTTGACTTATATATGGTCTTGCTTTAGGAAAAATTACTGTACACAGTTACTGGCAAAAAAAAACAAACCTTTGAAGATCAGGCAGCAGATTCCAATTTCAGTAAATCCAGTTGATTCATTTTTCCTTCCATCTGCTCTCCATGATCTTAGGGATTCTTTCCTTCAAAAAAGTTGCAAACATATTCTTGTACATTTTCATCTTGAAAAATTGTCGTACCACTTAATTTAGGTTTTTGGTACATTTCAATTTGAGTTTTTCCTATATGATATGAGGTCTGGGTCATGTTACTTTCTCTCTTTTGTCCCACAAGTATTTTATGGTGTCTTAGTGCCATTAATTGAAGGTATTTTCCTTTCCCCATAGAACTGCATTAATGCATTCATGCAAAATCACTTGGCCAGTGCAACACATGAAGTCTTGGACATCATTACCGTATCCTCTTGACAGGAAGAAACAAAAAATGAATGAAAATAAATGATTTTTTCTTAAATAAATTAGAGAGTCAAGGCCACAGGGCAAATTGTGTCATTGAAAACTGGAAAGTCACACAGATAGGTCCAGGAACTGAAGCCCAGGATTAGACATCCCTGCCTAGAGCCAGTATTGGTGGCAACACTTTAAACAAGTAAGAAAATTTCTGAAAGTAAACCCCTGAAGTGTTTTTTGTTTGTTTGTTTGTATGTTTAATTTTCTTTTTTAGGTGATCACATTAACTTCAAAGCTATCTACCAGGTTCTAATTTGAAAAACTGCTGGGGTAATGGAAAACGGAATCATTTGGATGCCCTGAACTTTCTGTGTTGTTCCTTAAAAATGCCTGCACTCAAGAAAAGCTAATTTAGAAGACCCTGGCTGAGCAGTTTTTAACGAAAGTCTAACTCTCCTGAGAGAGGGAAGTAGCCAACCCCAGCAGCACTTTCAATCTTGGGGAAGGAAAATTTATATTTAGAACTTAATCACAGGATTACAGAACTGTTTATCTTCTTTTCCTCACCACACCAGTAAGTTTACAGTTTAGGAACAACAGGTAGACCTGGAAGATCTGCAAATCTTAGAGGTTATTTACGAAATCACTAGGAAAATCAAACTGTAACAGGAAGAGAAAAAGAAGAACATGAGAGAAGTTCAGTCTCTGACACCACAGTCACAGCAAATAGTGCACATTAACCAGATTACAAGACATATAAAGATTCAACTTCCCATTAAAAACCCATCTCAGTTCCACTGACATTTCTTGTACAGCTTTTAACAGAACGTTAGGAGTCAGTGGTCTATTACCTCATTTTTTGGTTATTTTCTGAGATTCAGAATTGATGTAGATGGACTTATCAAGTGGTAGAATGCCCTTACAAGCACCTTTATGGATGGAATAAAACCATGTTATAAAACAAGTTCCTTTAAACTGTACAAATTAGAGATCAAACATCATTACCAGGGGTAAAAATGGAGAGACAAAGATGATATCACTATTGACTGATGAGTTTCCCAAATTAACAAAAGTATTGATCTTTATAGAAAATATATGGCTCTTATGGTCTGAGAGAAGCTTATTTTAAACAAAAAGAAGTGGCATTATAATAATATAATAAACATTATCACTTCCATTTTTTGTCTTTTGATATAGCAATAGTTATGACACTCTTCATTCCAAAAAAGCAGGAGACATCAGTAGAAATGTGCCTTCAGATGTCATAAATAACCACAGCTTTTTACCCTAATAATACATAAATATCACAAGTCATGCTTTCTGAGATATAACTTATACTGAAGGTGTATCGATTTTTTCAGAATCGTACCAGAACACACATTGGTCCACTACATTAATGGAATCATCTTTATAAAGCCAAGGTCGCAGTTTATCTCAGGTACCACAAATGTTTCATTAAAATATAACATCCAACAGCTTAGGACAAAGACTCCACTGTGTACATCAAGGAGACTACACTTTAATGTTTTTATTGATTTTTCATTATGTCAGATTTTCTTTTTTCTAAAGTCAAATATAAGTCATTTCATTTTTGAGCTTATTTGAATTTTGGAAGGAATATATGTCAAATTTGGTAGTACTGTTCTGACCTACTTAATAATGCAGAAGACTATCCATCTGTTTACAGGCTTATCTTGAAAACAGATCTGTTATTTGGTGATAATGACACAGGTGGTCAAGTAATGCTCATAGTAAAGGTTTCTGCTTGGAATGCATCCCTTAGCCTGTTTACTTCCCTAATTGCACTAAAGATTCATTAGATTTCAGAACATATCTCTGTTCTTGGTCAAAGGAAAATATTCTGCTTATTTGAATGAGCTCATGCCTTGGAAATGAATTCCAATTAGGAGTAACTAATGTATATTTGCTTCAATGTAATATACCTCCATAAGCATGGCTTGAATGCTTTTAATGTTGTTAATCAGCTCAGAGCTTGACTTAAGGAGAACAGGTGTGGAAAGAACTTGTGAGTTACGCTTCAACTTTACATATTGATGTCCACTTACTTTCAAAAGACACATTCTTTTTTCCTAGAGAGCAGAGACCCAGTGCAATACACAAACAGTAGCTAATGGTATTATTTGAACTAATGAATGGTCAGAAACTTAAGTAATATTGAATGATTTCTTTTTCAAAAGCAATTGGGGAAAGTAACTAGATATAATTTTCAAAATATCAAGTGTGAAAATATCTTTTATCACCTATTATTTTCATCTAAAACCCTTCTGCAGTGACTCTATTTAATTATGTAGAAGCATAATTTACACTCTGAAATCAGTACCCCTCTTTTCTCAAATCAATCCAATGTTTCCTCAGTGGCTTCATGATGGTGGTAATTGTGGAAGTTGTCTGTATTCTTGAAAACTTAATTTCATGAAAATTGATTAGAATTTGATAATTCTATTGATTCAGTAAGCAATAGAAACCAATGTGTAATCTCCCTAGGAGTACTATGTCAAAGTAACAAGTCAGTCAATGTACCTATTCTTTCTTGGAAGATTTAGTAATGTTTTCTTCCTAGAATATATTAAATAGCAATCTGTAAAGAATTAAAAAAAAAGAACTATAGGAAAAAGAAGATAGATGTTAGATAATCATATTTTGACAAAATCTTTTGATATCATTTTCGTTTTTTAAAAATATCACAAAAGAACTAAAGTCGGCATACTACAGAGATACATTCATACATATCTTTATAGCAATGCAATTCGTAATAGCGAAGTTGTGGATCCAGCCTATGGGTTCATCCACAGATGAAAGAATAATGAAAATATGCTATATACCCAAAATGGAGTTTGATTCAGACATAAAGAAGAGACATTTTGGCATTTGCAGGACTGGAGAGCATCATGTTAAGCAAAATAAGTCGAACTCAGAAAGTGAAGGGTCATCTGTCAATAAAATTTGTATATAGAACCATTTTTAAAGTACTCGCCTTCTTGGGACCATTCTCTGAAAGCACTCAGAATCTAGAGTCTATTTGGATAAGACGAACAGATAGACTATTCCAGAATTGCACAATATATTTTTATAAGGGAGGGAAGTTCTACAAGATTAACAAGCATTTAAGTCTTTAGCTTTAATTATTTGTTTTGCTGCTTTGCTTTAGTCCTTCAAAGATCAACTTAAATCACTACAGTAAATCTGTGCAAGAAAATTACATTATAAATAAAATAAACCATCTCAAATGATGTGACTACTACATTACAGCAGGCTACTAGAACCTGAAAGGTGAAAAACAAATGCAATCCATTGATTAAAACAATCTCTTACATATAAGAATAATTGCTGGAGCTGGAGCAGAGGCTCTGCAGTTATGGTGCTTGCCTGGCATGCCCGAGGACGTTGGTTGGAACCCCAGCACTGTGTCAGAGCAATGAAAGCCACATGAAAAACTAAATAAAATTGATTCTCTCTTTCGCTCTCACTGTCCATCTGTCTTTAAAATAAATAAATAAATAAATAAATAAATAAACAAATAATTGCTGTAGATATGGGACACTGATAGGTAAGTTAAAAGACACACCCTCACTCTGGAAAGGAAGGGCACTTCTAAATCAAATGCTTCTAACCCTCTCAGTGCAGTAGATTAATAGCTGATTCTCCAGAAACCTACTGAGAGAAATTTAAACAAAAAGGAAGTAATTAAACATGTCATGCTTATAAAAATTTTGGAGTTGAGCAGAATACACCTATATTTTATGAGTTTTTATCTCCACTTAGGTCTGATTATTATGAGGAAGAGGTGACTGATTTTAAGACACATGTATTTACAAATAAAGCTTTTTCATCTGGATGTTTTAGGAATTAATCCTTTAATTGGTTAAATTTTATTTCTATTATGGAAATATTGAGAAAAGATAATGAAGACAAAATAAAGCTTTGAAAACATAGTTATATGTACATGAATAATTATTTTAACATGGAATTATCTTAGTACCATAGATTATTCAATTTTTGGTTCCAGAAAATATTGTAGAAGGGTTATCTTTTTATCTAATAATAATCATCAAGTTACATTTTTGATTGATAAATTGTTAAATTTTAGAAATTACATTTCAGATATTGTGCAAAATTACCTAGGAAAATAATGTTGATTTCTTTCTTGCAGTCAAATTTAGAAAAATGAAGGAAGAATCAAATTGAACTGGAAGTAGGGAATGACATTTCCTTTAATTTTCATTCATTCTTTATAAAATTCTATTAATATTTTATGTGGAAATATCACTCTGGTTATAACTAAAAATGTCACATAGCAACTTTTTGAGTTTTTATTTTTTTCTCTGAATCTGCAATCATATCAACATTTTAGAAATCAGATACTTTGTCATCAGTATCTTTCAAAATTAATTTTGGTTAAGATATTTTTCTAATTTATAATTTTATAAATATAAGCCTAACTAATTTGCCAAATGAAAAAATATAAGATATATCAAACATGATTTATTTGTCTTTTATCTATCAATTTGTTTTTTTTGGGTGATCATTAATTTATGCAATAGTCACATTATTAAGCAACTCTAATTGTGCATGGTATTTTTTACATAATCTATTCACAAAATACTAAATCCTGAATTTTTCCAATCTTTTCATTTTTTATATAAATTAGATGTTTCTCATTTTTTTATTTGGTACTGGGAATTGAACCCAGGAGTGTTCTACTACTGTTTTATTCCCCAGTCCTTTTTATTTTTTATTTTGAGCTAAGTTTCTGAGGATTTAAATAAATTGTTGAGATTGGCCTTAAACTTGAAATCCTCTCATCACAGCCTCCAGAGTTGCTAAAATTACAGGTTTGCACAACTGTGCCTAGTCTGGTTCTGAGTTTTAAAGTGTATGTTGTTTATTTCTTCCCTTTGGTCATTTGATATAATTCTGATTTATTTTTAAAGCTCCTTGTCTTTGATTTTTTAATTTAAATAATTAATTTTGAATTTATTTAAATCAAATACTGTATTATATTTATATTCACCTTTCAGTCTTTGTAAGCTATTCTGAAATTATCCAAAACTGTATCTTTTAACTTTAATACTTCTTTCTCAAGAAGAAGTGCAACCGATTTATTGAAGTACAACTAAATAAATTGTATATATTTGTGATAAATATCATTCTAATGGTAAGATATGTCTACAATTATAGTTTTGATATTCATTAATAACAGTTAAAATTGTATTTTGTAGCTACTGTAATTTACAATTTTAATTAATTTTTAAGATTTTTCTGCCAATATAGATTACTTTGGCAAAAGCTTTCACTTGGCAGCTATAGCTGGGAAATATAATAATCAAGAGGCTAATCAAGGGTAATAAAAAGATTTTAACAAATGAAATAACATAGATACCAACAAGTGTAAATGAATAAGAAGTTTTTCATTTTGATTGTATCCATTTTCAATCCCATAATGGCAAGTGTTTAATTTATCAGTATCCTCACTAGCTCATCCTTCTTGCCTTTACTTAGAACCATTTTTTGTGGTTGGAAATTGTGCATTCAACTTTAATTCCCCTCATTACTAATGAAGTTGAACACATACGTGGGGTAAAAGATGTTAAAGATATTTTATATTCTGAATATTTCATATCTGTTCATGTGAATGTTTCTCTTAAGCGGTGTGGGTAAAAGATTCTGACAAAGTAAACCCTTTTGGATTATGGTTTTTCAGAGGTTTGCAGGTGAAATGACCCACTCTATTAGGGCAGATAAGATTAGCAAGGTGACTTTCTATTATCCATGAGTCATGTGTTCTGACCCTATCTAGAAACTTTGCAAACTACTTCTGTCAGGAATTTTATGACACTAAACTTCATATTACTGTCCCCCAAAAAAATGGGGAAATACTTTCAATCTCAGCAAAAAAATACTTTTCTTTTAATTTTATTTGAAATATTGTCATAAGCACAGAACACACATGATAGCATACAATCATAAACGCAAAGGACAGCTCCATCAGATCATGGAAGTTTGCTCCAAATACTAATTTGTTGTCAGTTTAGGCAAAAATAATAAAAAATAATAACATAAAAATATTTTCATATTCTCCAGAATCTGTTCTTCTCCCTCTTTCTCTAGAGGTAAGATATATAACGACTATGATGATTCTTAATACAAAAAGTAAAAAATGATTATTTTGTGATAAAAATGAAATATTGACTCCTGAAGTATTCTTTTTATATTCAACGTTGATTTTTGAGTTTTATCAGTCTTTTTCAGAAAAAATTTTAGCAGAATATGCAAGCAAGGAAAAAGAATCAAATTTTATTTTATTTTTTAATGTGACTTTTTTCTCCAATACTTAGTTGAGCATGTGATGCTGGACTTTGAACCCAGGTCCTCACACATACCAGGCAAGTGCTATAACCACTGAGTAACCCATCCAACCTCAGTTTTATCAGTCTGGATGCATAGTTTTTTTTTTCAAGATTTCACTTGATACATTTATTTACATATATTCTAATTATGTAAAATGTGTTATGTTCAGATATTTTTGTGTGTATATGATCATATTTATGGATAGGTGAAATATTTGAAATTTTACACGTAGGATATTTCAAGTAGTATTTTAGTAATCTTGTTGAAAAAACATTTGTAATCTTGTGACAGCATATTTCCTTATGAGTGGAATTGCTAAATCTTGGGTTATCTTTTGTAACAAAATATACAAAACATATTCTTAAAGGATGTGTGACATGTTTGTCTTCTGATAGGTATTCTTTCTTATCTTAAATATATAATTATATTTCCTATACTCATGTAATTTTTAAAGTCCTAATTTTAACAATTATAAAACATTTTATGTATTTTAGTATTGCCATTTGAGATTCATATTTTCAGCATCAGAAATGGTTATAGTAATAATTTTAGCAAAAAATACACATACAATATGGGGTACACTCATTTCCAAAGCACCATTTATTTCATATTTCATTGTTGTCCTATTCCTACCATGGGTGAAGACTATTTCAATGGTGAGGCCAGTGATTTTGCCGGCCTGCCAATAAGACTTAGGTTGGCTCTGTCACAGCAGAGTCCAGGCATCCCAACTTACCACTGGGACATTGTTGATGTCATTGACACAGACATTAAATTAGGTATTCAGACTTTCCATACTGAAAGCTAAGAGGAGGAACTTTCATATATCCTAAAATTACTCTTTCTTAAAATGTTTCTCCTACTCAGAGTTTGAAAGAGGTTGCCCAACTAAGGTTAGTAGTAGTCCTATGGATCCTGGCAAAATATTACAATTTTTAAAAATAAGTAATAATATTAATAACATATAAATAGAGAAAGAACTCTCTTATGGTCATTAAAATTTGTCATATGTGGCTGAAAAACAAACAAAAGCTTTTATTTTTGAATGTGTTGTAATTTCTATATAGTGATTAGAAAACTGTTCTTAATTACAAACTTTCTTAAAACTTTCTGGTCATGAAATGGAACAGTACTGAAATACTCTTAAGAGTGATAGAGTGGTTTCAGTTGCCTGATATTCATCCCTTTAAAAGGCAACTTTATCAATAAAGCCTGTGAGGGCTAGGTATACAAAGGTTTTGATTCATTCATATCATAATGTGAATTGTTGGAAAAGGGAAAGTTACATAAATAACTGCAGAAGCACTTTTCTGAACTATGTTAAAATGAAATCAATCTAGTTGTTTTCAACAGAAAGACCGCTAATCATTATTGTGCAAAGAACAACTCGTCCAAGAGGAAATATTCATTAGAAGGTAAGTTTTATCTCAATTAGCTGAGTGGTTGTTTTATTACCCAATCAATAAATTCAAATGTACCATTCAAATCAATCAAAATATAATTTGTGCACTGGTGAATATATGTATTTCTGATGCATTAGCTTAATTTAAAGGAGAATGCAATCCCATAAAGATCAAAGGATAAAAAATATAATTTATACATAGAAAGAGCACACACACATCTATTTAGTAAAAGCTAAAAACTTATAAATGACTCTAAATCCGAAAAGACTAAAGCTCTCTATCTTTTCAGGAACTTTATACTAGTCACCCTCTCTCTTTCCATCTGGATGTAATGATGAGAGCATTTTGGAGGAACATTTAACTAAGTGGAATCTCATCAGGAAGCACTTCAAAGAAGAGCTTTTTAATGTTCAAATATAAATGTACTTTGATGACCTTCCTTTTATCGAGCCCACTATTAAAATGCTTTCCTAAGACTTCCTTCCCCCAAAGCCTGGACTGGTTAATCATATGATCTCTGAATCACTTTTGATCCTCCAGGCTGATTAAAACCAAATTTGAAAAGAATATATACAAAGGCTTTGAGACAAGTTTGACCTTGGCAAATTATAAACTACATAAAGATAGGTTTCAGTGTTCTTTCATCAGGGTGTCATTTTCTGTTTTAACTTAATGATTTTGCTGTTAGTACTTATCCTACTCATCACTTCCTCTGTGTCTTTGCAGTCCTGTGGTATGTTTTTAGAAAGGTTGCCTATCTTAGATAACATGAAATGTATAAGGAGACAGAGATTTTAAAAAACCTTTGCTCAAATTTCTATTTTATTGTATATTAGTGTGTAATGCTAAGCTACTCATTGTTTCAACCTCATCTACTCACTCTGAAATGCTGGGGGAAATCTGCGATGCCACATAGGTTTTAAACGGATATTGCAGGTAGATGCTTCTTCATATACAATATACTATAAATTAGTACACTGCAAGGTATAAGGTGATGACTTTTTTTCACTGAAGGCACTAATTTTTCATGTAAACCATATTTTTCTTTGTTCTGTATTATAGTCTGTGAAATACTTAGTTTGAAAAACAGAGGCCCAACTGATTTGAAAGTCTTCCAGTTATATTAAAATGACCTAATGTACATAAGGATGCTAGATAACATGTTTCATGAGTGGTAATGTGTAACTTTTTTAAATGAGTAACTAAGATATACAATTTCAAGTGTTGTCTACAGTCTCCTGGGCAGTATTGTTAATGGGAATATTTCAAAACATTTCTCTTTTCTATTCCCAATGGAAAATGAGGTACAATCGCAATGATTTTCATGTTTGTCAATGAGTTAAGGAAACTTCCTAGAAGCCACTTAAGTAAATCAAAAATTTATATTCATAAGATAATACTAACATGTCCTTGTAATGCCTTGAAAATGTCTATTTAGTATTCCAATAAATGGTGTAACTAGTGTAGCATACATTAAATTACAAAGCTCTTACTATGTAGCCCAAAAGAAATCTCTGATTGTGGGTGCCTTTTTTGGAAAGTGTAATTTTTCATTGGTTCTTCATAATGTTGTGGTGGTTATGATATGCTTTTGATTTTTAATTGCTATAATTCTTACTTTATATTTATTAATTATTCTTTATTTTTGCTTCATTATTACTGTATACTTTGTTGGGACTTTTTGGTTAGCAAAATTGTTTCACTTATAATTTCTTCATAAGAAAAGGACAGTATGCATTTAATTTCAAAACTAAGATGTACACAAAAAGTTAACCACTGAGAATCCTTCCAATAGAAAATGTGAATATGTGGTGTAGTTGAAACAAAGAGAGTAATCAGACTGAGCAGGATAAAAGGAAACTCTCAAGAAAATCATATAGCCTTAAAATTTGCAACCGATAAAGGAAGAAGTATATTAGAATTCTTTGGCTGCAAAAAAATAAAACAAATGGTTAATATAAATGGAAAATAAATTTGCTGACAAATATGGGGTATATTATATAACAAGAAAATATTGAATCTTAAATAGATCCAAGAATCAATGCTTCAGAAATATTAGCAAAGTCTTCTGGGTACAATTCAAGAATTACTTGAGCTATAAACATTTCATTTGGCTCTGCTTAATAATTTCAAGTTTAAATTGGCTAGAGCTCATTCTCTTGTATTATTTGTTATAAAATTTAAAACTTCCATCAATGAATCAACTATGTATTTGTGTGTCTTAGATTATCTCATGTTGCTACAACAAACTACCTGAGGCTGAGTGCTTATAAAGAAAAGAACGCATTTAACTCATTTAAAAAAAAACAAATGTTTACTATTCATTGGATAATTTGCAAAGCAAAATGTACCACATAGTATACATTATCTCATTTATTTTTCATGAAAATCCTATGAGTTAGGTAGGATTTACATCCACATCCTACAGGTAATGCAAGAGTTTCAGAAACAATAAACCACTTCTCACTGCTAGGGAGCAGCCAAACCATATTTGATCTTGATCAAACAAAATGATCTCTTCAGGGATAAAATGCATCTTCATGTATGAGAGATCCATGTTTTCAAAGAGATGCACAATTGCTTTGTTTTGGAATCACATATAAGATCAGTGTCACTGCTGTATGAAAAAAAGGTGTTTTTAAGTCCAGTTTGTCCAGTTTGTTGATTCTGCGGTATTGTTGGGAAGTTGCCAAGAAGCCCTCAGAAAGAAAACTAATAAATGGTATTTACCTACATTCTTGTAAACAGCACTTTTAGACCTTCACCTTACAGGTATAGTCTACATACGCATGCATACTAACATTAGGTTAAATGTTAGCACTGTAATAGTGAAAGAACCATCCAAGCATTTATCAGTAACAGATTAATTATGGTGTATCCATTCAGTATAATTTCATTCAGACCAAAAAGAAAAGAAAAAAAAGAGTGTGAGGTTCCTTACATACTGATATAGTATGATCTCTATTAAGAATAATAACAATCAAAAAAAGAAAGACGGAGAAAGGCAAGGGGCAGACCTCTATGTATAATTTGTTATCATTTGTATAAAATAATATTCCATGAACGTCTGTGTTCAGGCATAGGCTCTTTCTGAAAAGCACACAGGGAACCAGTAACAGTGACAGCCTGAAGAAGAGGGGTTGGGAGCAGAAGAATGGGTGAAACTTGCCATTTATTAGAAATCTCTTGTATTTTCCCTTGTGGGAAAAATTATCTATTAAAATATTTTTAATTAAAAATATAGACTAACCAGGAACAGTACCATTGACCTGTAGTCTTCGCACTCAGGAGGCTGAGACAGGAGGATCTCTTGAGTCCAGCAACTCTGAGTAGCCAGTGGAACAGTGAAATTTCATCTCCAAAAACAAAAGTGTGGGGTAAAGATTTTATATTTGACAAACTACAAGAGTAATTTCTGATTGCAGGGGGAAAAAAAGTATCAATTGTGGAGAGAAGAATCCTACTCAACATAATGATTTATCATGAATTTGAATTACACTTTTCTTAGAATCACTATAAAGTTATAACATAAGTGCACTGTTTTTTGTGAAGTCATAACATTCCCTTCATCAACAACTTATCACTATCAATAATGTTCTTTCAAATGCATATATAATTCCAAGAAAATTCTTTTGAAGGAAAAAGAGTCAAATATATCACATAAGAAAAATATGCATACTAAATAGATGGTGAACTCTACTGGGACAAAAAACCATTATTTTGCATATTGTTAAACTCCCCAGTTATTTATAAGATTCTTAGAATATAATTTCTTAGTTAATAAATAGCAATTGATTTATTGGTTGAATTATCAACTATGGAGCTGCCTGATCACAGTATAAAATTAATGCATAATTCACCAGAAACTGACTTCTAGATATTAATTTTAATTGCTATGGAACAACAACAACAAATTAGTATCAAATGCTTAGTAAGCACCCACTTTAATTGCTAAACTGTGAAGTGAGCATTATTTATATCTCAGATCAGTTATACAAAAGTCACCAATTTTCCTTTTGACAAAAGGTAGCAAAAATTCCAAAGAACAGGGGAGAAGCTACTAATTAAGGTCATGTTTTACTAATCTAGCACCATAATTCCAGTCTTGGAACCTCCCAAGCTGCTGGATGGAAGAGAATGGAAATAGGTGAGACTGTTCTTATCTTGTGGTCCTGTTTTTGCTCTGAGACAAGAGTCTAGCAAAGAAGAAAACTGCGGAGGCTGGAGATGAAAGGTTTGGCATCAGGTGGTCCTGGAAGTTTCCTCGGGAGAATGCAGAGCTGTGGCGAAGCTCAAGAACTAGGTGGTGACTTCTTGATTGCCCAGTCCTTTTTAATCTCTTCAAGTTTTCTAGCTATGTCTGGCATCTCGTAATTCTGAGCCAGATACATTCCAAGCACGTTGCCAAAAGTAAATCCAAGCAGGAACTGGAACATGTTGTCCGGGCAGAGGGAGAGCAGGGTGTTAAGGACCACGCAGCTCGGCAGGCAGCTGGCTCATGGTTTTGGAGGCTGGAAGTCTCAAAAGCTTGGTGCCAGCTCTGGTGAAGTAACCCTCACCTGTGTCACCCCATGGAGGACGACATCATAATGGCAGTGATGCTTGCAGGCAGGGCAGCTGACTTGGTGAAACATGAAGAGAAAGGGGAGGGTCCATTCTTGCTTCTTTCCTAAGGACCCTCTTGCAAGAATTAAGCAGGGATCCCAGGAGAGTGATACAAATCATTCACAGGGGTAGAATCCTTAATAGCCTTGCACTGGGCCCCGCCTCTTAAAGGTCCGACCACCACCTAAGGTCAGACTAAACTTGAACACTTATACCCTTGGGGGACTAGCGACCTCCAGTAGCATGTACGTATACATCTTTATCAGTCTGCTTGACCTTCCGAATATAACACAGTATATTGTGTTTGCGTACAAATCTACTCACATATGTAAAATGTTTACAGCCTGTTGTTATACTTTAAAGTTTTAAAGTTTGGAAAAGACCATAAAAAGTTCCATGCTTTAAAGTCTAGCAAAGTCTTAAGTCTCCCTTATTTCAAATTCTTTCCTTCCTTCCTTCCTTCTCTTTCTTTTTGCAGGGGATAAATCTTTGTGTTGTCCTTAGAAACTTAAGGAGGAAGACAAGTTTTGATGTATACATTACACCTGTAAATTTTGAATCAGTTTTGTAAAGACAATAAATAACAGTTTATCCTCTACATTTGAGAGGGATATATTTGAAAACAGAATTGGAAAGAGTTGCTTTGGGGGAATGTTATCTTCTTTGAGAGCACTGCATAGGCCCTGGGCAAGGACTTTAATTAATACCAATTCTATCTATCATATCTGTTCCCCCAAACTCAATTATCCACTTGAATAGTTCCAAATTTCCCAAATAAACCTTTGAACAACATAGTGGAATTACCAAATGTGAGAAAACCAGATTCAGGGCTTGCCCCTTTAGCATTGCTATTTACTTTGCTAACACAGCCTTTGTGCAAACTGTAAAGAATTTTTTTTTTTACATAAGTTGTGTGACAGTGTGGACATAGCTCTGAAATATATTTTTGTACAGAATATTAACTCAAATTTATGTGGGTATTTTCAATCTTTTAGTAATAGCTCATTTTGAATAATTCTTATTTAAGAACTCATGACTAAATTAGAATGAAATTAATCACATTACTGAAATAATTTTTACCAGTAATGATTTAATTTGAAATGTCATTATAATATAAAGAGAATAAACATCATCATCTAAGAAGTCATCTGTAAACTTCTAATTTGGGGGGCTGGGGACATAGCTCAGTGGTAGAGTGTCTGCCTAATGTTCATGAGATCCTGGGTTTCATTCTATCACAAGAATAACAACTACAACAAAATTTATCTATTTATGATGGTTAAGAGAAAATTTTAAGTGTAATTTTTTTCATCAAATTATAATTTCTCTAAAACGGGCATTTTGTTTAAATTGTCTACACTGAGTTTTCATACTAAAAAAGATTCTCTGGAAGAGCTAAATAAGCTCTCATATGTGCAAAATCTTAGCATAGCATTTTGGACATAGTGAACATTTTAGGATTTGAAGGTATTTGGTACATCAGTATGAGTAAAAATTACTTCTAAAAATTTTAAGATCATCAAATATATTATTTCTCAATTCATTGAAATACAAATGTTTTTCTAAAATTCTGGATTATAAAACACACATTTTTGTTTCATATTAGGGTAGAATTTTACACCAGTGCAATACATATAGTTGTTTCATTTTATCTATTTACTATCTGAAATACAAAATATAACTTTTATAAGTATCAAAATTTCTAATTCTAGAATAGAGGTAAGTAGTGATGATCCCATTTATTGTTTCATTGAGTTTTTGAATTCTTCATTACTCTATGTAAAATATAACCAGGTTAATTTATTTTGTACTAAAGTCAATAGAAGATTTTTTTAAAAACAAGTAAGAAAATGATGTTATATAGAACAATTCAAGTCTGTTCTTAATGAATTGTTCACATTTGAAAGGTTGTTGTTATATTTCGGCATTCTTAGGGAACTTAAAGACATGAAACATCTTTCTTCCCACTCCCAAAGGAGAAGATTAAACAGAAAGTATTTACTTGATTTATTTATTATTAATATTAGTCTTTCCTTCTTTCCTCCTTTAATTTAATGGGGTTAATTTCTGAAGAACTATGCGAACAGTATGATTTCTGCTTTTATGTAAGACGAAGTTATCAAGGGGGAAAAAAACTCACTAATTCAGAATTAGGTGTACATAAAGAAACATATAATTACAGTCAGAATGACAGACACTGTGTTCAAAACAAGATATTTCAGATTTCAGAATTTTAAAATTATTCTTCAGAATGTTCAACAATTGTAGACACAATAAATGTTTTCTGTAATTGCTGGGTAATCCATGACCAATCATGAATAATTGAATAAACAATAAAATATTAAATAGCATCAGACCTCATCTAGCATAATATAAGAAAGGATAAGTAGACAGCAGAAAAGCAGGATGCCAAAGAAAGGATATGTAAAGAACAAACCCCAAGGATGCTAGCTGTCAAATGAGCCTATCACATATCTCCTGATGATAGGTTTTGTATTAAAGTGATTTCTGCACATTATTTGTATTCTCTCATGATTATGAGTGGGAATATTTTCACTTCAATGTGCATTTGCTATACTGGAGGAAATATGATGTCAGTTTTCCTATGAAATTCTCTTCTCTCTCATTTTCTGTCCAGATACTACTCATGGTTAACTTTGTCCCCGACTTTAAAATTAATCATTTGATTTTGTTTGGGAGAAGATACAGACATATTTTCTAGTTTCCTTCTGGGAACCATCAAAATAAAAATGATGTGAGACTGGAGGTGCTGAAAACCTAAGATTGAAAACTATAGAAAAATAGTCATGGAACAGAGAGCAAGCCAGGCCACACCATTTTGTGCAAACCTGGAATCAAGCAAACTTCATGGAGACCTTCCCTGATTTTTTTTCATTTAATTAAGTATGCTTTATACTCTTCAGAGAGTATTAATTGGCACGAATTTTTGCAGTTATATGCACCCACATGTGCATATACAAGCATACTCACACACGTAAAAGAATTACAGGATATTTTCTAAAATTATCCAATTTTTATTTTTTCAAAATGAAACTATGTACATTTTTAAAAATATTATATGAGCTAGTAAAAAAGCAAATAGTAAGTGAACCACTGATTTGAAATAAACAGGAAATTTCTCATCTTTAGCATGAGTATCTTGATGATCTAATAGAAATATCAACACCTATGTTAATGAAAAATAGATTTTTGTTATTTTAAAATAATTCAAGCCATTGTACATTATTTTCTTTACGATAATAAATGTTAGTGTGACTTTTTCCTATACTTGCACCAAGACATTACTTATTTATACTGATTTACCCTTCAACATTATTCATAGCCTAATTATTTGTGATAATAAATCAGTCTACAATTTTTGTTTGTTGCTGGAAGGTTAATATTCATACTACCAGTTAATGAAGATTGTAACTATGAATAAAGTGAACACTGAATTTTACCATATAGGCTTGGGAGCAAGGTTCATTGGGTACAAGAGGGTATGACAAAGCCCTGGGTTTGATCTCCAGCCAAAAATAAATAAATAAATAAATTAATTAATTAATACCATATAAACTTAGCAAAAGACATAAAGGTTCTCTGCCTATTTCAGTATTATATGAATGCACAGAGAAATCTGTTAATTTTTTTAAGAGAGAGGGACAGTGAGAGAGAGAGAGAGAAAGAGAGAATTTATTTTTTCATGTAGCTTTCTCTGCTCCCATGACACTTTGTTGAATATGTGGTGCTGGGGTTCGAACTGGCATTCTCATGCATGCCAAGCAAGCACATAACCACTGAGCAATCATTCCAGTTCCAAAACTGGTATTTTTAATCCTATTCTGATAGTTTTTACCTCTCAAGTAGTCTTTCACACCAAATAGTTATGAAATATACTTCATACCTGCATTATACTTTGGTGATTTACTTTATGTAATGATGCCCTAAAGTTCCACTGATTTCTCTACAAAGCTCCCCCAAGGGATTGCAATGTATAAATGGGCCATTTATGCTGTTAAACTCCATTAAAATTTTTGAATTATATCATTAAAAAGAATATCTTAAAATAATTATCAACTCTTTAAGAAGTTTTAAAAATAGACCGTAAACATCTTTAATGGAAGGAAACAACTTTGCTAAAACCAATGTTTTTTATTCCACAATGAAATAAAATTGTCATAAACTCTTGAAAACGTATACAGAAAATTATGTCCATATGGCAGTATGGTTGGTGACTCACTGCTCATAATATCAGTTATTTGCATGGATAAGCAGCTAGCTAAATGTGCAAATGTAATTAGCCACACACCTCATCTGTGAAAAGATGTCTTTAAAATGAATATGGTTCATGGAGAATATCAGGTTCATTAACTCTTTGGAGCCCTTTGGGTGTCATTTAAAAGGCATTTGTTCTCCCTCACATAGTTTTCCAAACCATACTCTAGTGGCTAGTCTTTGGTATTAATTTACTTACAGACACCTATGCAGAGGGGAAAAGAAGAAGGAAGGACTTTCTTTTTTTCATATTATACCTCTTTTCATGTTTTCAATTTGCTATTTACAGTTCTAATTCTTTTTTTTTACATTCTGTTTAGAAATATCTGCACATTATTTGTGACTACATTAATGAACAACTACACTAATAAACAAATATTAAATTGTAGTGATTAAGAATATTTTCTTAATATTAAGAATATTTTCTTAATCACTGCAATTAAGGGAAAACAGATGGTATGTCTTGACACTATAGATCTCAGATATCTGTAAAGGTTTATTCCCCAACTATTTATTTTATTTGTGTGAGAAGCAAACACACTTCAACTAGAATTCTTATATTTTAAAAACTTGGTTAAATCTCAAATATCAAATGTATGCTATATCATGGGGAGTATTAACAGAGAAACCACAGTAGAGTTATAGTTGCCTTTGTCAGATACTTCTGAATTCTTATTTAAAAGTTAAATAAGATAATTTGAAAGTATTGCATTTATTATCATTGATAGTGACTTCTAATGATAAAAAAGTACCATTTAAAAAATTTGGAAAATTTCCCTTATACTTTGAAACTATTTCTGTATATTATTCAAAATATACACAAAAGAATTTTACTATTTTATTTACTTAGTAAATAATGGAGAAGGCATTGATAGTTTTTGGTTATGTACATTTAAATATTTTTAATTTTGTCCTTTGATTTTTGATTTCATGATTTTTGACATCTATATGACTTAAGTTTTTAAAAATTAATTTCTACTTTTAAAGTACTGATAGGCTTTGTGTGATTAATTTGTTTCTGATTCTATTTAGAAATGATTTTAATCATAGTTTATCCATCTACATCCCAGTACTCTTTCCTCCTGATGACAGAATCACATCTATTTTTATATCCCGTTTTTTCTTTTATACATTTAATTTTTATGAAAAGCATTTTTGCATGCTTTTTGAAATTTATTTAGTGCAATGGATCAAAGGTTCAAAAATAATTTTAGTCTTTGGTATTAATATTCTATCCACAAACATTTTATAAACATATTTCAACTAAGACAAGACTTCAGTTTTCCTTAGTTTCAGTAGAGTATTAAATTGAGTGAAAAAAAACTAAATTACATTTAACATCTACAAAAATAAATGAATAGTTTTAACCTTTTTCATTGACTCTTGAAAGGATTTACATTGTTTGATTCATAACAGACCCATACTATCAAATCTCTTCGTTACCTCTTCAAAGCTTCATTCATTGTATTCATTCCGTAAAACAACTTTCTTTATTCTCCTTCCACCTAATTTACTTTAGAAAATTAATCTTCACTACTCCTTTGCCTTTTTTTTTTTTTAAAGAAAGAGGGGACAGAGAGAGAGAGAAAGAGAGAAGCAATCTTTATTTAGTTTCTCATGTGACTTTTATTCCTCAGACACTTTGTTGTGTACGTGGTGCTGGGGTTTGAACTCGCGTCCTCGTGCATGCCAGGCAAGCGCCGTAACTGCTGAGCCACCGCTCCAGCCCCCTCCTTTGCCTTTTTAATCTATACATATATTTACCTTCTTGTCACCTCTTTATGTTATTTTATTTACATATTACCCTAATCAATATAACAAAAATCCCACAAAGAGGAAAAACAAAATTATTTTTGTAATTTAAAGAAAATTCTGAATTGATACTTTTGTTCCAAATTGTATGTGTTGTTGCATGAAAATTTTATGTTTATGTCTATATGGTTTTCCTTTGAACCTAATCAATTCCTTTGAACCAAAACAATTGTTTCTTGGGAGAGAAATCAGTGTTAATAAAACCCAAAATAGCAGTGGTAATAGCATGCGTTATTTACCTGATCCTGCATAACTCTACAAATGAGGCTCAGGTAATCAAGGTAGAATTATTGTAACAATATAAACACAGAAGTCTGATCTTCAACTTACTCATATTATTCCTATACTTTTCTAGTAATATATGCTATATTCTATATTTCTCTTTTTTCTATGGAGAATATTGCTATCTTAAATAGGGCATGTGCCTATTCTGGTTTGTTCTGAGAAAGATTCCTTAATGAAAAAATGTGTATTGTAAGGACATACAGGGAAGTAATGAAACATCTGTAATTGAGATGTGGTGTATGTGTATGTATATGTGTGTCCCTGTGCTCTGGGGAGGCTCAGTCTCTGGCAGACTATGTGGCATCAATTTCATTTCAAATGCTAATCATCTCATCATATTTTAGCTGTATTGATCATTTTATTACTGTCAGTTTTTAAAGCTTCAATATTTACACCGATATTTTTGTTCCATAAATACTGCCTAAATAAAACCTTTATATGATATATCATCTTGCACAATACTAATATGAAGTTCATATTTTTGATTCATTCATGGTTTTATCTTTAATTCCTTTCTTTTCATTGTTAAAAAGTAGTTGAAATGCAACTGGAGTTCTGAAGACAAAGCATTTGTAATTTTGAAAATCATATAGTCTTTCTTTTTAATTACTGTATTGACTACAGCATTTACTAAATACACATATACATTTAAATGCATGCAACTATAGTAATATGTTAAAAGATATCAGTTTTATTTGAATTTATTCCAGTCAGTGAATGTTTTCATAGTGTTAACAACAAATAAATAGAATACATACTATTTAAAAAAACATTTTCTTTACATTTATAGTTTTATAATAGTCTGTTCAAAATTCAAATAGACATTTTATTTAAATCATACCTCAAAAAGTGTGCTAGAATAGCATGTAGAGGGGACACAAGCCCAAGTTAAAAGAATATTGAAGACTGCCTCCTCTATAAAATTTGCTGTAAAATGTAATAGAAATCATTTTCCTTTGATCAATATGATTATTGCATGTTATGCTATCTAACAGTGTAGGTTAGATGAAGTTATTTTTGCCTGTGACAGATTTGATCAGTGTTTTATTTGTAGCACTGAGCTGATTCCAGGGCTTAGTGTAAGCAGCTGAATCTAGAGAGTTAGCTTTTGGAGATATTTTTAATAACATAAAAGCAGATGATTGAATAATCCATCTTAGTTCACTTTTATGTATTTTTTTTCATTTTTACCCCATAACATCTGTGTAGATAAATTAACTTCTTTCCGTTTCCCTAGCTTTTTTTCTTATGTTCTTCAATCCTTCCTTCTTTCCTTCTTTTCTAGCTTCCTTTCTTCCTCCCTCCCTCCCTTCCTGCCTGCCTGCCTCGCAATTTTTTAAACACAGAAGCTTATTTTGATCATCACAACAACATTTTAATTCCAAATTCTGACTGTGTCCCCACCTTCCACTGATGTTAGGATAAAAGCACATTAAAGCTTACATGAAGTTTAGAAATGATTTAATCCTAATGCCATTTTTATAAACACAGTAAAGACTCAGTATAGTATCTGAACCTGATAACTAGTGGCAGGTTAAGAGATTTCCTGGTACTGTCCTTATTTCAATTTAATGTTATATACACTTATGTATTTGCACACTCATACTTGGGTGTGCACATTCTCTCTTTCCACACACACACACATACACACACACCTTATTTCACTCACAAGAAAAATGATCAAAATCACTATCATGAGAGAAATGCAAAACAAAAACCACAATGGGATAGCACCTCACCCTATTAAAGTGACTATTACCAAGAAAGAGAAAAAATAGTGAACAGTGGTGAGAAATGTGCAGAAAAGGAAACTATTACACCTTTTTGGTAAAAATGTAAATTAGGGCAGATACGATTGACAGCAGCATGAATGGCTTTAAAAACTTAAAAGAAAACTAATGTAATTTCACAGTTCCACTACTGAATATAAATACCCAAAGGAAATGGAATCAATATGTCAAGGAAATATCTGCACTTCCATGTTTGTTGCAGCACTTTTTGCAATAGCCATGGTATGGGATCAATCAAGTTCCCATCAACAGATGGTTGGGGTGAAAAAATGGGGGGAGGGAGAGTGTATCAAGACAGTAAATTCTATTCCGTGTAAAAGAGTGAAAGATCTGTCATTTGTGGTATGTATGAATCCAAAGGACATTGTGTTGAGTAAAATCAGATAGAGAAGGACAAAATGTCCCACAATCTCACTGTTTATGGAGTTAAAAAGTTGACCTTATAGAAATAGTAGAGTAGTGGCTGCCAGAGACTCATAGGCTGGGAAGAATAGGCAGCGGGGAGAGATTTGGAGATGTGGGTCATTGGGTACTAAATTACAGTTAGGTAGGAGGACTAAGTTCTCAGGTTCTGTTCACAGCTGGGTAAATGCAACTTGTTTATTTTTTATTTCAAAATAGCTGGAAGAGAGGATTTTGAATATCATTATTATAAAGAAATGAAAATCGGAAGACAATAATAATTATAAAAGCATGGATGATAACTTGCTCTAATTTATCAGGACATCATGAGTAGACTGAGGGTGAGGGGTGCACCTTATTAATTCTTGCACATACTTGGTTCAGGAGTTTGTCAGTATTGTGGTATTTTTTGTTTTTGTTTGTTTTGTTCTGTTTTGTTTTTTGATGTGCTTTTTTTCTACCTGTGGTCTTATCTGTGGTACAAAATTTAGTAAGCATTATCATACAAAAACAGAAATTCTATAGAAATAATAAAAAATGAAAACATGTTTGAGGTGATAGATATCCCCCAAACCCCAAAATGATTATTATGCAATATATACTTGTATCAAAACATCACACTGTACAATATGTAAAATATTTATGTATCATTTGACTCTCTTATCAGGAGTCACTTGAGCATATATGCAGAGGTTTATTTCTGCATTCTCTTGTCTATTCCATTCATCGACACCTCTAAAAGACACAGTGCATCATTTTAATTACTGTCACTATCTCTGTAGGAAGCTATGAAATCAGTAAGTATGATTCTTTTAGTTTTGTTTTTCTTTCTCAGGACTGTTTTGTCTATTATTTGAGAGTCTAGAAGAATTTCAGCATAATTTTTTTTTTATTTCTTCAAAAATTTGTATTGGAGGGGCTGGAGTTGTGGCTCAGTGGTTACAGCACTTACCTGGCATGCGCAAGTACGTGATTTCAAACCTTAGCACCACATACACAACAATGTCTCAAAGCAACAAAACCCACATGAAAAACTAAACAAAACTGATTCTTAAAAAAAACTGTATTGGAGTTTTGGTAGGAATTGCATTAAATATGTGGATCATTCTCACAAAAGTTTTGTTTCAATCCATAAACCTGGAATATTTCCTGTTATTTATGTCTTTTATAGTTTTAAAGAAATTAGTTTTTATTGTACAAGTCTCTCTTTGATTAAGTTAATTTCTGTATATTTTATTGTTTTGAGAATATTGTATATTGAATTGTTTTCTTAATTTTCTTTTCAGCTTGCCCTTTGATAGGGTATAGGAAATCAACTGAATTATACATACCATTTTATATCTTGCTGTTTTGATAAATTTATTTATTTTTACTGAAAGATTTTTGGGAAAATATGTAGGATTTTCTACATTTAAGATCACATTGGGAAGATGGTGGAGTAGGAAGCACAAGTAGTCCCCATCTAGACAATTATTTCACTGGAAATTTCTGTATGATGTAACTATTTTTTGGCACTCTGTAGTCTATTGAAAGTTTATAACTTGACATGGGAAAGCTTGAGTATCAAATTGCAGTTAATTTTGGTGAATTTCAACTTTTAAACGCAGTAGCAGCTGTCCATTCCTCAGTCCTTCATTCCCAGCCCCTTTGTGCCATTGGGAGGCAACAGAGTCGGTGTTTCAGGAACATTCCTGCAAAGATTGTGGGAGTGAGATGTGTGTGTGTGTGTGTGTGTGTGTGTGTGTGTGTGTGTTTAAATCTATTGTGAGATTTCTTCCAGCTCGTTCATCACTGATGTACAGAAAAATTACTGAATTTTGTACCATGATCAAGCTGATTTAATTCTAGAATTGTATAGTGGTTCAATATGGAAACCAATAAATGTACTGCATCACACAAATAGAAAGAAGGATAAATATGTGATCATCAAATAGATGCAAAAAACTTTTTTGATAAAATTCAACATTGTTTCATAAGAACCATGAACAAATTAGGTCATACCACATCATAATAAATGTTATATGTGAATACACTCCAACCCAACAGCATACTGAATGGAGGAAAATTGAAAGTATTTATTCTAAGAGAAGAAAAAAGAGTTTCCACTCTTATATAGTATATAGTACTAGAAGTTATAGCGAGGACCATTAGGAAAGAGATCATAAGAAAAGAAAGTAGAAAGAAAGGAAGGAGGAAGGAAGGGAGGAAAAATGAGGGGAAAAAAGGAAAGAAAAAATATAAAGAGCAAAAAAGGAAGTAAAGTTATCTTTTTTTGCAAAGAATGTGAATTTATAGATACTAAAACATACACTATAATAAAATATAAAAATAGTACAATTTAATTCTAGTATTAGCACATGGATAGACACGTAGAGCAGAATAATGAAATCCAGGATCTAGAAACAGACTCATCCATATTGATTATCTTGACTAATGAAAATTTAGACACGACATTGGGAAATTATAGCCTTTTAAATATATTGGAGTAAACTAATTTTGTGTACACACATAAATTATGGATCCTGAGTTTCTATCTGATGCCATATTCAAAACATTTATTCTAGATAGAGTATGAACATATATGTGAAAATTAAAATAGTGATGTTAGAATAGAACATAATTTAACAAATGAATAGTTAAAACAAGGACACAACATTTACTACTAAGGAAATATTTATCATTTAGACTACATTAAAATTTAGCATTTTTGATTATCAAAAGAAACCATTAAGGTACTGAAAATATAAGCAAAAGTTGAAGCAGATATTTGAAATGCATATTCTTCAAATGGCACATTGATACAGAGTATATAGATACCTCTAATTAACAAAAATAGAGAATTGTCTTCAATGATAGAATATCCAAAAGAAATGTCTCTGTGTATGAGTTGTATGTGTTAATTTTCAATTTTATTAGTCATCAAGAAACTGATAATTAAGATACCACATCCATTGGATGAGCTGAATTAAGAAAAAAAAAAGAATCTAATTGAAATGGAGATGCTGTGCTCACAGACCTATTGGCCAATGCTTTCATGCTTGCAAATTAGTTTTCTACTGTTTAGAAAAAAATTTTAATGGTGTTGACTAAGACTCATCATATTCAGAATAGTTTTATGACTCAGCAAATACTCTAGTACATACATTTCTGATAAAGACATGTAAATAATTACAGTTTTTAGAAATATTTTTAATTGAAAAGTGTGTTTACCGTTACCAAACAGCATTCAAGAATGTTCATAAGAGCACTATTCTTAATAGTCTAAAATTACAAAAACATATATCCTCATCAACAGTAAAAATGATAAGAAAATTATACACATATACCTTTATAATCATGCATAACTGAAGATGAATAAGCTATAACTAAAGAGCAATATGGGTGATTCTAAAATTCAACTCAAACACAAAATTTCAAAATTATTATCCAATGTATAAAAATTCCAAACTCTGGCAAAATTGATGTTTTTAATTAGAATATACATAACTTAATAAATACTGAAGATTGAATCTAAAAGGATGAATCTAAAAGATAATGAAGTCAAATATAAAATCAACTCAAAATTACTGCCTCATTTATACAAACTTCAAACAGCAAAACTAATCTTTTGTGATACAGTTTAATGCATTTGTGGGGTGAGGCAAGAAAGTGGGAAGGAGCATATTTCACAAATGTCTGTCAGGTATTGTTCATTTATCTATGAGGTGATTGAATGAATATGATAATTTTGTAAAATTCACCAAACTGTGTATGCTTATGCTTTCTTGACGCTTTTGCACGCTTGCTGTACTTCAGTAAGAATTGTTTCTTAAACATGCAGTGTAGATTCTTTTAGGGATTACAAATGGTCTAAAAGATCAAAACCAACATAAAAAGTGGAATTTCAGTAACCAGAGATTTAAGGGATATTTTATAAGCTGATATTTTGAAGTGGCAAATGCAAAAAGACATGAGGTAAATGTTTACAGCTAAGAATTATGCTATAATTACTCATTCTCTTACGAAAAATTTTAAAAATGAAGCAAAAGAGTCTATGTTATTTCATTTTTAAAATGCTTAAACATTATTTGCTATTCCATTTCTGCTCACTTTTATTCCTTAATAGTAAAAATCATTGACACAGCACATTTTAGTATGATATCCATTAGAATTATAACATAATTCTTTTTAAATGCACAAAACATGGAGTAATTTTTTAATGTTCTGATCCTCTTTGCCCATCTATGTGTGGTTGGGCTTCTCATGGGAGTCGAGGATTCCCAGCTGTATTGATAGCCCCCTAATCCCTACCATTCCTCCCTTCTCCCCCCACCTTCATAGTTATGGTTTCCCTTGCTTATGTAAAAATTCACCTATGTTGAGTTTATTTTTGAGCTTAGCTAACTTTCAACCTGTCTTAGATTTTACTCTAGCTTCCACACATGAGAGACAACATTCAGCCCTTAAGTCTCTGAGTTTGGAATAGGCTTAGTTCTATCTATAACATGGGAATAAAAGAGGGGAGAGATGGGGGGCAGGGAATGGTCAAAGTGGGGGCAACCCTAGACTAGGATCTACCTTAGCTTACTTTATAAATATCTATATATGCATGAATTTGTAATAATGATTCCCTCCAATATGTAAGACTATGTTGAGCAAATAAAAAAAAATGATCATTAAAAACAACATGGAGTAAGTGACTTGGGAAAGTATAAAAAAATACATTTTCTTATAAAATAAGCTAAAAGTAATTTTCCCATGATCTTTAGCTTTCAGGATATGTAAAAACCACTGAATATAAAATGTAGGTATGGTTATCATTAATCATGTTATTTTCACATTATAACAAAATGTAATCTATCAGTTTTTATGCAGTTTTTTTTAATATCCCTAAACTGGTAACATAAACTTGAAATTTTATCTTTTTGTGGTGTGTGTGTGTGTGATACGTGATTTTGGTGTCTTGGAATATGGTTAATTGACTGCTGCTTCTAACTTAAAACCTGACATCCTAAGGGGTTGAGAAAAGCTTCTTTTTCAGAATTTGAAGTCATCTCATCTTTGATCTTCAGCAGAAAGACTAACAATAAACTTTAAAGTTATATTAATTTGATCTGATAGCATTCTAGGTACAGTTATGCTTCCATGATACAATGAGTCTGATTTTGGAGATTCTAATTTATGACTTTTGCTACACTGAATTTAAGGGTAAGTGTAAACAATCTATATAATCCTGTAAATAAGATTTGTTCTATATCTTTCATAGTCCTTTTCATAATTGCATCCACATCCACATAGTAGATGATGACTGTCTGTAGCTCTGTACAATTGAGTCAGAATAAAAGATTTACAAGCTCAGGAGTGAAGTATATCAGAGTGTTGAAGCTTTAGCAATGAAGTTTGGTGTCTGTGGGGACTTCTCATTCAGAATGGTTTTAGTTTCATTGTCTATGCAGCTGTATTACCTAGAGTTCTATTGAATCACACGTAGGATCCCAAAGGAGAACACAAGGGATAAATATAGGTCTAACAGTAGCACATTTGTTAGAATTAGTGAAATAAATTGCAGGAATGAGAGGCAGGGAAACAGAAATTAGCAGAAAAAAAAGACAAAACATACAAAAAACCCCAAAAAACCCCCAAAATACCTATTTGAAATAAAGTTTAAAAATCAGGTATCTCTAGAGATGGCTTGGACAATATTCATCTAGAAAATAAAGTTCTTATTCCAGCAGTGAATGAATAGATTTAATTCATACATTGTGTACCCATAATACAGACTAAATGTCTTTGCCCTCTTCAATTTCATATTCTGAAATTTAACTAAGGATGTGTTGCATTAACAGGTGGGATACTTGGGAAATAATTGGATCATGAGGGTGGAACTCATGAATGGAACTCAAGTGCTTATTAAAGAGACTCCAGAGAGTAATTTTACCATTTTTCCTTCTATTTTAAGGATATAATGAAAGGCCTTAGTCTATAACCAGGAAGAAGGCCTTCAAAGAAGCTCATCATTCTGGCTTCCTGATCCTGGGCTTCCAGCCTCCAGGAATGGGAAAGACAAGTTTCTGTTTATAAACAATACAGCCTAGGATGCTTTGTCTAGCATAACCCAACTAAGACACCCACTCTTGAATCGACAATCTGATTTCTATTTGTATAATTATTCCTCCTAGAAAACAGCAAGCTACTAAATGGCAGTGGGAAATCTGATGATATAAGTTATATTCTAGTGGATAAAATTCTCCATGGCCATGATACAGCTAGGAAAAAATAGGGGAAATAAAAGACTAATAAGCATAATATTTAATACATAATATAATCATTCAGAACTTCATAAAAATACAGAATCCAATAGTGAAAATATTGATAGAAGTGTTACCTACCATAACTTAGAAAATGGGCTAGCTAAGTAATTTATCTGTAACTTTGGGAAAAGATGTCAAAACATAAAATGTTTACAGTATGTGTTGATAGTTTTTTGATAAGTTTGTCAATAAAGAGATGAATTTAGAAGACTAACAGCTCATTTGTAATTATTAATGACAGGGATTAAAGATTACAAATCTAATGACTTATAGTGTCAGAAGGTAACCTTTTTTCTTAACCATGAACAATTGACATGGTTAGATTGACAGATGCTCATAAAAATATTTTATGTAAGGGTATTTCCATGGCTTAGCACAGTCCTACGCACCTGGAGCAAACAAGTTGATACAGGAGGATCACAAGCAAGTTGGAGTCCAGTATCAGAAGCTTAGTGAGATACTAAAAAAATAATAATAATAATTAAAACATGGCTATAACATAGCCTTAGCTGTAGAGTGCTACTGGGTTCAATTCCCAGTATCAAGAAAAGGAAAAAAATAATATATCCATTATTTGTCTTGATAAAACCTACGATTATGATTTCTTACCCAAACACTTAAAGTACTTAAAATAGGTAAACAATACACATTTTAACTGGACTGATGCCTCAAAAAATAGAAATCAGGAAGTAGGCCTTTTTTGAAATTTGATTTGTACATAATACAAATGAAGACAGAATGGTTTACAAAAAAAAAACAAAATGAACTATTAGAAATAACAAGTTGTATCTAATTTTATAGAAAATAAAGATATCAAGAGGAAGGATTGTGTGGTAATGAACATGAGCATGGGTATTAGAATACAGAAATGATAAGAAGCAAGCATATAAAATTGTATTTTAGAAAGAGTGCCATTAAAATGTAGAATTTTAATGGCACTCTTTCTAATATAATGTGAGTTATATTATCAAAATATTCACTAACATAGACTAAAAGAAATTGAAAATTTCAGAAAATTAAATATACTTCGGCACAACCATTGTAATGGACCCAGGGCATGGTTTAAAATGATGCTCATAACTCCAGAGATGATATTTAACTGGAGTTGATCTCAGAGGTGGCCCAGAAATCATGGAAATGCATCATGCTTTTCAAAAGGCATGTGGAAATCAGGCAGCTGGGGATCAGATGGAAAACCTGATGAGGTAGTTCCTCTCAATTAGTACCACCCAGCAATAATTGTTTTTATTATTTCTTGTCTATTCCGTGGGTTCAGATCTAGGATCACGGAGCTGACCAATTCTGAGAGACCTGACATTGGGTAGATGAGATCAATAGAACGTTGTCACACATACTTAGCCTATGTGAGGAAAACACTGACTGGCTTTTTTATTATACAAGAGAATTTTTCTCATGATTCTTAGCTTCCAGACTATATTAAAACCTTTTTTTTAATTTTATTGAGTTGTGTTGTGGTACAATCATAAATGCATATGTAGTACAATATGATATGCCCTGATCCTAATCCAGAATCATCCCCACACCACCCACACCCCAGTCTCTGGACTCTTCTATATCTCCCCCCAAAATAGTTATAAATGTCTTTATATATGCATATGATTGTGCATTTTCCAGAATTAAATGATTGCATAAGTAGTATTTGACTTCTCAGGGGAGTGAAGAGTAAGCTACATTGTTTATTCTCCTCCTAGGTCCCTCCCTGTTATTCCTCCTTATTCCTCCCCTATATTAAACCTATTAAAGAAACTATGAACATCAGTATATAGTATTTGATCTTTTAAACGTATCTAATTGCACAGTATTTAGACCCTACATTTTTAAAAATTATTATGAACCTGTGCCATGCAGATCACAGGGGAGTTACACTCCGGACCAGAATGAAAAAGCACAGCCTGTGGGATTCAGCTTCTTAGTGATGAGAGGGTGAGGTTACCCTTGGTTTCCAGGAAAGGACCTAATTAGCGTGTTTAAATAATTTGGGACTGGTAGGAAACTGAAGCTTGTTACATAGAAATAAGAAGCACCATACTTGAAGAGTGTTTTCTCATGGATTTTATTCATAGGGGTAAAGTGAGTGAGAAGGGCTGCAAATTAGGCTTCTTGTGACTCTTTCTCTGTGTTTTTGTTGTGTGGTAGGACATAATATTTAATCTCAATTTTAGTCTTTATTCCACACTAATCAAGAAACACTCTGTGCTCATCAATTATGCTTAAGAGCAGATCAAGGACTGATGTGCCTGGAGTCATCCTGTGCCAGTGCTCTAGTGTATGGGATGTGTCAATGTGTAGTTAGCTTTTATTGTTAGTTCAGAAATCTTCAAATAAAGAGAAACCACATCCAGATATCATATAAAATTATTTCATGTTGTGATATAGTAAGGAGGTAGCAATGCATCACCAAAAAATATTGGACTCTGCCATAGGATCATGATGGTAAACAGAGACTAATATAGTTTGATATTAGTGATGTGATTGTGTGAATTTTAAGGCATTTCCCCTGCAAAGAACTTGAGTATATTTTATAAGCAATAAGTGTTCAATGACCTATAAAAGCCACCTGTGATCTTCATAACCACACATTTTCTCTTCCTATCAAAGCTAGCTCTAGCATATAATTTATTTCAGCCAATGCAATATGAGAAAAGAGTTTTATTGGGCACATTGTTTTGTCAATACTATGGAATAATAGACATCATATAAGATGAAGTCTCAGTTGTCTGGAATCTTCTGTTGGATTCCATGACTAAGCTGCCAGCCCACTTCTGATTTCAGCAAAATTATTGTAAACATTTCCAAGCATACTGGCACAAGTAGTTGTATCACTTTTCTTCTTGTGGACCAGTGATAGATAACAAATGGTTATCAATGATTTCTTTTTCCTTTATTTTAGTGCAAAAGCAGTATACATATAATGGAAAACATCCTTCAAATTTTGAATTTTGATATGAGGCTTGGGATATGTGGTGTGATACTCTCTGATGACACTGAGTACTGGCATGTGATCACAAAGGGATCAACTGGCATTCTGCTGTGTTGCTAAGCTGTGATGCTTTGATAAAGGAAGTGAATTAAGTGAGTTTTTCAATCTATGACATACTGTCAATTTACAATGGATTCATGACATAATATTTCATGACATAAAGTTATCATAAGTTGAGGAACATTTGCGGATAGCTAATTCAAGAAATAATTGGCTTTGTCTTAAGAAATCAAGTTTTAAGATGCTTTAAACAGTACAGTTTTACTGATATACTATTAAAACAATAATATACTATGCAAAAATTGTTATGATATTTTTATATGTATATATTCATGAATTATCACCACAATCATCACCAACCCTTCCAACAGTTTCCTATGTTTTTTATGTGTTTAAGTATTAGACACAGAGAATTTTACCTTCTGGAATCAAGCCACATGTAGTGATTAGTTATCGGACACTGAGAATTTCATATTCTTGTATAGTGATTAACTTTTTATTCCTATAGCTATTCTTGAGCTTTTCTCTGGGATGTCATTGCTTCTTGAAAATGATTTATTCCTTTTCAATCTGATTTTAATCCTTTGCTAGGTAGAAGCTGAAGGACATTTAGACTAAGGTTAATTTTTCCTATTACTGACATAAGACCTTCTGAGTGTTCTACCTAATGCCTTGTGAATTGCTAGGTTTCCCATTTTGGTGATAACAGGCAATATTTCTAACACTTTGTGAGCTTCAGAGAATGTAAAATGCTCTTGGTAGTTATTTCCATGTCCTTGACTAGTGCCTAGCCGCCCATGCATGTACTACTAAATATTCAACTGAATACTTCAAGGAATTTTCTGAACAACTCTGAAGTTCTTCATCTGTGCAGCATTATTTGATCTGATATTTATTTCTTGCTAATCCTGACCATTTTACCTTGTCCAGATTCCTATCTCTGCCTTCTTAACTCAGGGAGATTCTCTGGCTCCATTTGTGTTCCTACATCCTGAACCCTGAGCCAAAAGTCCAGGAAGATCTTTAGACAGTAAACTGAGAAATTAATGGTATTTACCACCCCCCATTTCTCAGAAATCACTGAGATGCCTGATATCCAAAGTCTTAAAAGCCATTGTTCCTTACATAGCTTCATGTTTTAGTTGATTCAGACAAAACAGCAATCTTAAATCTTCACTGACTCTCTTACTGAATCTTGGCTAGAGGTGAAAGTCAGTTATTTTTGATTATAACATAAACTAGCTTTTCTTAAATTCTTCAAAAAGGTACAGTATTATCAATATGCTTTCATTAATTCTAAGACATCAAAAAATTATATGTAATTCTGAAGAAATTCTGAACATGTGTGTGTTTTATGATAAGAGTAACAATGATCAATAAATCAGTGAGTAGCGTATGCAAGACCAAAAGACCAAGGATGTGTTAACACAGTTCTTGGATGGGGTAGTAAGCATAATCTCATATAGTTGCCCCAAATTTTCAGTTTAATTCCATACCCCCATAGCTAAGGACAAGAAACCAGGACACTGATTACTTCTGTCACAGAATTTGGTGTCTGCCTATTAACAGTGTTTCCAAGTCCATCTTTTGCTTGGATCATACGGCTGGTAATGAGACTTTAAGATAAGTCCAGTTTCTGCCAATGCACGTTTCTGTCAGAGGCACTTTATCCATAATATAGTACTTTAGAAATATGGATCGGTCTTGGTTATAAATAGAATACCTAATTTGCATTCACTACTCTAACTTTAAGGATATCTCTGAGAAATGCAATATTTGGCTTCACAAATTTAAAAAAGTAAAGTAAAAGAAATGTCGTAAACATCCATTCACATATCTATCATGACATATCACTTCAAAAATCTCAACTACAAAAACTCAAACAACCCAATCAATAAATGGGCCAAAGAGCTAAATAGAAACTTCTCAACAGAGGACATTGATTAAGCCAGTGAATACATGAGAAAGTGCTCTAAATCACTAGTAATCAGAGAAATGCAAATGAAAATAACATTAAGATATCACCTCACACCAGTCAGATTAGCAAAAATGAAGAAAATAAACAATAATAGATGCTGGAAGGGTTGTGGAGCCATAGGCACATTAGCACACTGTTGGTGGAACTGCAGACTGGTACAGCTGCTCTGGAAAGCATTGTGGAGATTCCTCAAAAAACTAGGGATGATCCCACCATATGATCCTGCTATTCCTCTCTTGGGTATTTTTCCAGGGGATTTAGAATCAGCACATGACAGTGACAAGTGAAATTGATGTTCGTAGCAGCTCAAAATATAATAGCTAAATTATGTAAACAATCCAGATGTCCCTCACTGGATGGATCCAAGAACTGTGGTACACATATACTATGGAGTTTTACTCAGCAATTAGAAACAATGATATTGCAGCCTTTGAAAGTAAATGGATGGCTATGGAAGAAATTATGCTGAGTGAAATCAGCATAACCCAGAGAACCAAGGGTCGAATGTCTTCACTCATCTGTGGAGGCTAGAGCTAGACCCTGGCCATGAATAAAGGAGGTCTATTAGCATGCTTTAAATCTAGATAAGGTGTAATGTCATACAACCTAAGGCATTTGTAGAGATGTATTGGGAAGGAGGGTGGGAGGAATGAGGTTGGGTTATTGGGGAGGGGCTCTTGGGGATAAATCTAATTTTCAGAATTTATGTATATATTATATTATTTCATTAGAAGCTTGTTTGATTGTTCAACAAATAAATTTCTGAATAAAAATATAAAAACATTATAAAAAAGAGAAAATTTTCTGCACATAGTAAATATTGTGCTATGAAATGAAGCTACAGGGAATGCATGTGTACACATCTAAGGTTATATTGATCCTCTACTTCTTTGCTCAAAATTCTACCTCGATTTTCTATAATGGAAACTATTAACAGGGAACTCTCGGAAATTTATCACAGATAAAGTCAAAGAGAAAAAAAATCGAAGTCTGTATTCATAATATGACATAGAAGAAAATATTCATAGGCACAGCATTAAGGGAAAGTCATAGGGTAATCTAACTATAAATATAAATACAATTACATTAGAATAAAGGTGAATACATACAGTAACAAGTCATTTCAGTTCAAAAGGTTATAGCTGATATTTACAAAATTCTTGTTGCACATACTGTGTTGCCTTTCCCCTCAGACAGCATTTCCACCTGATTTTCATTCCTTCAGGTCATTAGTGTTTCTGCTTTTCCTATTACTTTAGGTTATGATTCAATTGAAGAATTTGCCTGAGGATCCCACATGTTACAAACTTACACTCTTCCACCTAAATGGAATGACCAGTGATATTTTTCAGTTTGACTGAGCTAAGGGGTGACCAGAGATCTGATAAAGCATTAGTTCCAAGCATGTCTGTGAGAGTTTTACAGGAAGAGACATTTGAATTGGTAGCTTCAAGTAAAGATCTGTCTTGACCAAGGTGAATGGGCATCATCGATCCATTCAAGTCCTACATGGGATCAAAAGGAGAGTAAGCAAATTTGCTTTCTCTACTTGCACTGAGACATCCATCTTCTCCTGTCCTTTGACATTGACATTTCTACTTCTCAGGCCTTTGAACTCACTAGATGTGGAACACTGCCCCAGTTTCCTGGTTCTCCAGCTTACAGACAGAAAATTGTGGGGCTCCTTGGCTTCTATAACTATGAGCTTATAATAATCCTTCATTTACATATGAAATTGCTTATGTTTCTCTGGAGAACCCTTACAAATACAAAACTCCTTGACAGTCATGATTAAGTATCTCACACTGTATACCAGATATTGTGTTTTAGGGTTGATTTGATGGAAGTGATCTAATGCCACCTTTATGGTGACTGTATGGAACCAATATTTTGTTCTCTGACTAAATTATATCTCTATATAATAAAAATAAAAACTTAGGAATGGAAAATGAAACTATGCCAATCAAATATTAGGAAATACCACTTACAAATCTTGCACACCAAAATAATATGTGTGGTCATGGAAGAAATAGCCCTTTATTTTACCTTGGTAAAATCTTGTGGCCCAATAAAACTGCTTATTCAAAACATACAAATAGATGTTGCATATACTATAGGACAATGCTTAGAACTTGTAGTGATGGCATTATGAATTCTGCAAAGCTTCTCTTCAATTTTACATGAAAACAGTTTATTCTGACAAAATTATGCTAAAACAAACTCCCTGGATTTGAGTCACTCTGTTATTAATATTAATGTTATTTTAATAAAATTGATCATTTATTCAAAATAATATGTGTGATTATTATAAAAGTGAATGACACATTCAATAAATCCATGGTTGGTAATGCTCATAGAAGCACCATGCTAGGAAGATATATATGCATCTCTAACATAACTTCTATTCAAGTAAAAAGAGGTACCTACTTAGAAAACAAAGGGTGTAAATCACAGACTTCCTCAGAGTGCTTTCCCAGTCCTCTGTGGAAGTGGTGCTATTCCAGGAAATGGCAGCAATCTCTGAAGTTGTGGGTCCACAACCCATCAATGGTGGAGAACATACCAGTGTCAGTAAGGTCAAGTCCATGCTGTTTAAAATAGGGATTTTCTCCAACCCAACCACTTTGTGAACTATTGGTCAGGTTTTGCAATGATCAGTGAAAGGAGGTGACCAGGATGGTTAAGCTATTCCTCAGATTGTTATGTCTCTTCTGTGGTAGACACTCTGATATGAGTACTCATATAGGAAAAATTATGCTCTTAGACAATATTCTGAAATTTCCATACATGTAATTCTTCCCAGAATCTTTGTAAGGAACATAACAAATACTTTTTAATAGCCTTTACCTTTTTTGCCATGTGGTTAACCATTGAACATATATCACTATGGATTTGGAATTCTTTTTGTAATTATTTTTTTAAGAAAAAATGTAGCTCTTGTTATGCTCTTCAAAATCCTATGCACTTGAGGAATACTTCATCTCTACTAGCTTTGAATTCCATCTTTGAATGTGTGGGTAAGATGGAATACCATTCCACTTCTAAACTGGAACCAATCAATGAATAAAAATAAATTATTAATCAGGCTTGAATTTGATTTCAGGAGTTGATTTCTAAATATAAGCTCTCCAAGCATCCACATGTAGGTCTCCAAAAGTCCAATTTATGGTAAAACCTAAATGGCCAATAAATGTACTAGTAAAATTAGTCCTCCCTTGTTTATACCATTTGTGTTTGCTGAAGGAATCCATTTGCAGGTCCAGGTAATCTGTGATATTTTTCACAGGAAGGATGGTACATAGTATAGCCTTGTCTAAATACTAGATGTCTATGATGTGGTGCTCTGATTGACAATTTCCATGGACTCTACCTAGCATCTTGATCCAAGATAGAAGCATCAAGCCTTCTTTGGATCTGCTGGAAAAATAATCTGATTGAGAGTCAGGATGAGAGCTAAGTCTTCTCTTAGTATATGTTACTTAGTTCATGAGTCAAAACTAAATTCAACTAAATACTCCATTGGTTTCCAAATCTAAATATATCCAGAAGCATCATGCTTTCTGTTAACTAAGGAAAACATCTTTTGTAATCGATAATCCCAAAATCTGACTGAGAAGAAATAAAGTTCAGAATTAGAACTAACCAAAAACCCTAAAACCATTAATAATCCATAAGTAGATAAATGAATACATAATTTTATCCAAAAGAGCTGAAATAAATTTTCATAATAGCAAGAGATTTTTGTATATGCTGAAATATTGAATAGGCATTATTTTTAAATAAAAACAAATAATTTTTCCATTTTAACTGATTCTAAAAATTTCTGGGATTATAATGTCATAATCAAGTCAAAATGCTTGAAGAAATGAACACAGGAAAGAATCTATATTGTTATATATTAGGATTTATATTAAAGATGTGTGGTACAATATCAGAAGCTGATAACACAACAAATAGAGTAGAATAGCAAGCTTAGGAGTATACCAAGATGTTTATAGAAAATGTACAGATGTGGCCTTCCAGGTAAATAGGACAAAAATGGACTTTTCTAGGAAATTTATTAAATTTTGGTAGGAAATCCATATGTAATTGGACTTCTATGCCATACAATTAAAAGGTGGATTTAAGACCTAAATATGAAGGACAAATATATAAAAGCTTTTAAGAGATCAAACAGGAGATTAGTCTTCATGACATTGAAGGAGAGAATGATTTCTGAGATAAAATATAAAAGCACTAAACTAAGGAATGAATGTATGCATTGTATGTATATTAAAAGTAGGGAATCATAAGTTGTGAAAAAATAAGTTGAACAGTGATGAATATAGCATGCAAAAAAAGAAATGCATACATCAGACAGTTAATAAAAGACAAGTGAATAAGCAGGAACTTTACAAATGGCAAGATCTAATTGGCCAATAAACACATTAAAAGGTCCTTTCAATTTGTTTTGGTCATTAGGCTAACATTAAATACTATCAGTACCAGTGAAAATCAGGGTGTGGATTTAAGTGAACTTTTATATGTGGCTAAATGTTCTCCAAATCAGACAACAATTGCTGAGAATGAGTCAGCAGTTTGAAATAAAACTAACTACATGCATATAACACAATCTAGCAATTTTAATCCTAGGTATAGACCCCAGATAAAAAGCTGTGCATATGGAATCCAACAAATAGTCACAGCGTCATTGTTTAGAAATGCCAGGAACTGGACACAATCAATTATTCACCAACACTAGGACAGATGAATAAATTGTGATATAATTCCCACAGAATATACAGAATAATAAAAATTGGTGGAATATAGTCATATACCACTAGGAAAGATCATGTACAAAGGGAAAAGAAAAAGAAAAGAAAATGAAATGAACAAAACAATCAGAAAGAAGGCTGTGCAATATTGCTAGATCACACAAAACTTCCTTCAAACTCAGAAGAGAATTTTTCCTTTCATTCTTATTAACTGTCAGGGTATTAAAAATAAAATATGAAAACTGTATCATTATATCTGAGCCATATAAGTCTTCAAGAGACTGTTAACTATTCTGAAATCTAATGAGCAGGTTTATTTCTGCTATATTTAATTTTCACAGCAATGATGGTACCAAATGTTTTGTCAAGCCAAGTACATAAAAATTTTTATTAAGCTTATAAGGAAAAATAGGAGAAAATAATGCTAGACTATAATGACACAGTGAAAAGATGCTTGCTTTATTTCTGCTAAGGATAATATGATTGAGAGGAAATGCATTTAACCTTTTATTCTCATGTTTTCCTCTCAAACATGAGAAGTTAGTACTCATATTCATCTCTAAGATTAAAATAAGCAAGACTTCATGATATTTTTGCAATTGCTAATATAATGCCTTTTCTCAACCCATTTTTAGGAGCATAAACCCACACAAAGCTCCTGAAAAGGGAGAAGTAGATGTGATTTTTTTTAACTCATTAGCCTACTTTACATGGTTGTGGTGAGGAAAATCAGGATTAGTGGCTGAGACAAGTATTCAACACATAGACTGGACTGCAGTTCATGGTGAGGGCTACTGGGAGAAGGTAGCTCTTCCCGAGGGGAATATCTGTAGCAACCAGGACTTAATGTACTGTGAAGAAATAATGGGGTGAGAGGAAGTCATTACTCTAATGCAGTCTGCAGTTTTGAGGTTCTTGGCAGAGCTTTTTCTGTTATCCACACCACTTTTTAACCCTTTCTGGTGGGAAATATACCATCATATTTTTGGCTTTCAGTTTCTACTTCATGAAAACCATGTCTTCTGTTCTAAGGAGTCTAGCCTTTGCAGGCTTCTGATCTTTTATCAGTTCCTTCCTATTCCCTCTGTCTGTAATAAACCCTTTGTCATTAGTTTATAATTTATTTCTCCTGCTTGTAGCATTTTCTGAGAAGCATGTTAATCATTAATTGATCTTATACTTTTGTACATTCAGGGACTGAAACTCAGTATGCACAGTAAGGTATTTAATCAATTACAGAAGGAACAAAAAATTAAGAATATAGCAATATAATTGGGCAATTGGAAATTTGACAGGCAATGTGAAATTAATTTATGCATAAATCCAAATAAATATGTAGGAATTTTGAGGAAAGAAAAGGTAAGAGGTAGGTAAGGATGAATTTAGAAGAAGGCAGGGTGAGTTTTGTAAAAGTCTAGGAAAAATGGTTGAAGTAGGGAGGTGCCTGGGATGGCTGCATCTGAAAGCTTCCTTGGAAAATTTCAAGAACACGCTAATGGTTTGAAAGCTAATTTTTCTGTCATTCATGTTTTCCATGAAATTCTGCCACATTTTTCTAACTCCAGGTTCATTATTCTGTGCATTTGTGGTAAGGTAAATTTATGTAGGTTTATTTTATTTTAGCTTCTTTCAAATTCTTGTGTTCTATGAATCCCTGTTCTTAAATATACTTGAAAGGGAAGTGCTCCTTTAGTATGGAATGGTCTTTCAAAGGATGGAATATAAAAATGTTGATAAATATTTTTATAATGATATTTTAATCTATTTCAGTTACTTTAGGATACATGTTTAGAATAACACAGGTTACAGAATCTCTTTAAATTTAATAATATCTGCATATTTACTGGCAGTGCAATGAAATACAGAATTATTAATTTTTACAAAGATTTTAATTTCAATTTTATCTTGTGTGAGAACTGATCTCACATCAGTCTTTTCTTATCAGTAAGAAGGACTTCATTTTTATCTGTCTTTCACTTTTATGTGTTGAGCATACATGAAATCCTGAATAAGAGCTTCATTTTACTCAATGTTTTCCATTATGTGAATCTTATTTCTCTTCAAATATATTACATTCCTAGTATCATGTTTTAATTTCTTTCAAATTAGAAGGTTCACATTTGCTTGACACAATTTTAATGTTCTAGACATGTTCTTTACTCCAAATTAAAAAAGAAATAGAATAAACTTCCTGCTTGCAACTATAATGTAGAATACTATTATATAGTGTATAATGTAGAAAGCTAAAAAGAGGCATTATCACTCTGATCATGACAAAAAAAACAAGATAATCTACAAAACTGTGGCTTTTCTTAAGCCTACAATAAAACTAAACTTATAGGGAAAACAGTCTCGAATGTAAGGAGCAAGGCATGCTCAAGATGATTTGGTATATAATTCTCTTTCCATTCACAAGAGGAAAATAAGAATCAACTAAAATACATGCCAAAGTGCTAAAAGCTGAGTATGAATAGAGTAAAGACCCTGGAAGCTTCAGACCTGAGGAGATTCCACCCCTACTTGCAGTTTGTTCTCTACACATCAGTACTTTGCACAAAGAGGTTGGGGGCAGGATGGGAGGAAAGAAAAACTGCACTTGCCTTGTAGGCATGCAGAAGAGTGGAGACTGCCCCCAAGAGAGAAAGGCCAACTCTACCCTTTCTCTACTTCAGAAAAACTCCTAACCACTAAGGACATGGCAGCAGACTTTTTGCCCCTGAACAAGTAAATGAAGACCTATTGCAGAAAGATTTCCTAGTGCAGGTTGGTAGGGAAACTAAGACAGCAGCATCCCTAAGAATCAACGTCACTGAAGATGTCCTTAGATGTTGATTATCATTGGTAAGCAAACATTTCGATCTGTCACTGGGAAGTAGGCAGGTAAACCTCAAAGCAAGACCTCCCTCAGGGCTCAATAACACAAGATAATCCATGGCCAATGGTGGATCAGGAAGATTAAGTATTAGATTATTATTGTTCAAAGTGTTGCTTTCTGAGTGAAAAAAGCCAAAAGTTATCCAAACCTACATATATATAAATTAAAAGCATGTGAAACTATGAAAAATTATAATTTAAGCCTCAAAGGCGGTATCTCCAAAATGATGCTCTGGATCCTATCAGAAAAACTTCACTACAAAAGCAGCCTATTGGTTCTATTATCTGAATTGTTAAAGTTAGATATTTAAATTCAGGTGACTGTGGCTACATTGTATCCAAGACATTTGATTCAGTTTTTGAAAAACACCTATCAGTTCTCTTTAATTTTAATTGCAACATAGACTTTTTGTATCCTTTATGGCAACTTATATGATGCACCTCAATAATATTCTTTGCAAAGATAAAAAGACTATTTAGTGTGTACCCATGTTTCAGGAGTTCAAAGTTGGTGAATATGTAGCCACTGGTTTGAGAATTTATAGGTTACCTGAGGTGACAAGATGTATGTAATTGGGAAATGAAACACAAAGCAATGTCAAATTAAAGATAAATACTTAAATCCATAAATTAAATTTGTACTATGGTGAGTCAGGACTTAAACTTGAATTATAACAGGAAAATAGTAGATTAAAGTATTTACTTATTACTTCTATCAAATAAGTATGGATAATGTTAACAGCAGTTCTTCACAATTCAACAACAAAAAAAATAAAACACAATTGTTTGAATAGCTAGATGGATCTACTCATTGACATTTAGTAAGAAAAGGCAGTCCGTTAACCTACATTTGTATACATATGAAGGAAAGCACATGAATAAGGGTATGAATGAAAGTGAGATTAATGAAATTAGTAAATTAACAAAAAACTCAATCAGTCTCTTTGAAATTATATGATAAATTAAAGTAAAAAATCCAGAAAACATGTGGAAGATCTGTGATCTGGAGCAAATAAAAAGCAATGCTTGAATAATTTTTTTTTCATTTCCATGTTTTCCTAATTTTAGTAAAGTCACTGCATCACTTTTACATAGACAGTGTAATATTCTTTTTAAATGTGATGATGTTATAAATAAGATAAACAAAAAGAGATGTCCATGCCTCTTTTTGTAATATTCTTGAAAGAGCTGCAAAACCATATAGTCCTCCCATGGTATAAACTGAAAAATGTTTTTCATAGTGTATTTTGTCACTGGAGAATTTTCTTTCTAATGCATATTTCTTTAACCCATACTTATATTTGTTGGCACACCACTGCATATGTTCAACTTAAATTTTACCATGTGTTCACCTTTATAGATGAAGATAGTGATGAAGGAAAAGTTCTTCATCCCAGATAACTTCTTAACTTGCCAAAAAGGTTAAAATATTCTGTATATTTCTTATCTCTTGTTATATGTTCAAGTTCTTAGCTATTCACATGATTTTGTGTCAGCCAGAAAGGGCAAACTTTAGCTGCGATTTACTGTCTTCAGATTTCTGACAGGCTTTGTTTATCCACATAAGGACTGGTTTTTACATATTCAACAAGAGCACAAGTACTGTTACTGCCTCCCCTGAAATGCTAACCCCATTAAGAATGGTTCACTCTGGCCTCTCTGACAGGATGAAGATGTCTCCTGTTCCCTCTGGTCTTCCACTTGTCTTTGTTTTTACAAATGTTTGTGATTTTTTTTTTCTTTCTACTACAGAAAATCTATTTACCATGATATAATTCTAACACTTAAAGTCTAATATCAACACAGATATATAACAGTGCTTAGTCTGGCATCTCAGAATAACTATCTGAGTGTTAAATTGGTCATTTACCACTGACATGACTTTAGGCAATTATTTGAAAACTTTTTATAATGATTTCCATATTAAGACAACCAGAGAAATTGATTATACTGAAGAATTAAGGCGCAATAAAGTAATGATCAAAATTGCAAAATAATCAATTTTTTAAAAATCAACTAATTAGTGCTAATCAACCAATATAAGTGATATAAGAAGTAAAAGCCATGCTATAAATGTATTGATTAAATATTAATATTTAAGAGAACAAAACAGAACTCCAAAAAGTTTGAGGCATGTTAGTAATGCTTTGCTATTCACTCAAATTAAGTGAATTCAACATATCTATACACATGCTTACACATTAGAAGTTATACATCCTTTTAGATAATTCCTTTCCTTGTGGACCCTTTTTTGAAGTACTGGATCAGAATTTTTAGCCATGAACTAATATTAATGCATGTTAACTAACTTTATAAATTCCCATAACCAATAAGCCTTCATGTATATATGACTTAAAACCAATTTTCATGCTTTCCCCTGAAAAACAAATAACTTTTTAAAAAATTTTTCAAATAAATTTGATCTCTGTGTTCTGGAGACTATATGGGGAAACGTGATTTTAAAGATTATTAAATTTATACTTAAAAGTTAAATATCTTTATCTGCAGTAAGATTATAAAACACAAGATTCAAGTAAATTTATTTTGCTAGTGCTGAATGAAATAAATGATTTTTTAAGTAACAGAAAGTCCCCAAAATGAATTCCCTGGAATTCCAGTTTTTACCTTAATTCAAACAGGGAGTAAAAATGAACATCTGATTCAATTAATCTGAAGATCACTGACTTAAAATTATTTACAATTTTAAAACATTGTATTCAGCACATCTCCAATGGGATAATGAAGTGCACAGTGCTTTCTACATATTGCACATGAACCCTATTTCAAAAAAGACTATTATGACCCTAGGGTGAACTGCCCATGGTCATTTCTGTAGTGATTGAAAGGTTTCATATCTGTTCTGTCCAAAACCCAAAAGTGTGTTTATTCATCCCAAGTGTCTACTGTGTGTTCTTGAAATGTGACTAGTATGACTGAGAAACTGAATTGCAATATTGAATTTTACTCAAATTTTAGATAGCCAGTGGTGACAATGTTTACTTATTGGACAACTCAGATCTGTATTCTCAAAACTTATTGAAAATATGCTGTCCTGTCACACTATCTTATGAGTAATTTGGTTAGTTGTTTAGCACCTTTAGGGCATATGATCCAGGAAGGTGATGAGTGCAGATTTTCTCATGGAACAAGACTGGAGGAGAGCACTTATGAATGTTCCCATGGTGAACCTGGGGGAACAGCTCCATACTAGAAAAGGTACAAAGGTTAGCAGCAGCTGCTGCATGAGGCCAAGGTAACTCTAAGTTCTAAATGTATTACATATTTAAACTCTATAGTAAACATCCTTTTATTTGCTCATTGCCAAAAGGGAAAACAAGTAAAAAACTTACAATGAATTTTTATGTTTGTGCTATAGAGTTCCCTTTTGGAGATGAGCCTAAAATTGTGTAGTAACATAGATCAAAAATGTATTTGGTTCCAGTGCTACTGAATTACCATACTCATGGTTATAATATTTGGCTTCCTTATAATTTTATGATTTTATTGATTCATATTCAAAGATAAACGGTAATACAAAGCTTTCAGCAATGGAGATATTAGCATTTTCTCATTCACTATCAAAGTGTTGCTGATAACAGCACAGAACTCTTGGACAGAGCACAAGTTGGCATATGCTCATGTACACTGGCAGCTCTCATATGTGGAGCTGATCAAGAGAAAAGAATGAGTAGAGTAAATGAAATAATGTCCAAGAAGAAGGAAGCGTCAAGTTATGAAAACACAACATTTTAGGTATTTAAAGTACTCTCAAGTTTTAAGATGTTTTTATCTCAGGCATTTATCCATTTGGGTCTTTTGAGTAGAAGGTCAACGATGACAATGAGAATGGTAATGACAATGAGGATGAAGATGATGATGATGATGATGGCAGTGTTGGCTTTGCTGTTTTGTCCCCATTTTATGTTGAATATTTAGTTTGTTCATTGCTTTGCTATAAAATATTTAACATAATAAATTTACTCACACTGTCTCTTTAGCATTTGAATTATTTTTAGAACTTATGTAAATTTATTTTGCCTTTCTCCAATTATCCAAGAGATATATTTATTAATAATATCATTATTATTTTTTAATTTCTTGAGTTCTTGTTCTCTTATTTTATGTGTATATAAGTGATGCTATCTTGCCTCTCTCTGATGCTCAGGGAATACAGATTTTATTTGTATTTTGACATTTTTAAAGTTTCCTTTCTGGCTTATCATATGGCCACTTTTGCTAACTATAACATGTTTTCAGAATTAACGTGCATTCTTTTTTTGGAAATACAAAATTTCACATGTACACTATAACATTTACCTTATTTATCTAATAATCAGCCTTACAATAACTTTTTGTTCTTTCATTTTGATCCCAATAAATCTATCTAAATATGAGAGATTTAATAAAGTTGTGTGTTACCCAGAATCTGGATCTGTCTTCTTGTCTTTTTGTATTCTTTATTCTCAGCTTTAACAAACTACCCACTTTGCTATTTGGTGCAAATATATTAAAACTTTTGTATTTTATCTCCATAGCTCATGCATCAATGTTGTGATCAAAAATTAATATTATGAATTTGTTCTCTATCACATTTAGTGTTTCTTGGTTGGAATTTGATCTTTTACATTAATGATATATAAATCCTGATTTTGTGTGTGTGTGTGTGTTTATGTATATGTGTCTTCTTGGTTTAAATTTAGTCATCCTTTTGTTTCCATTCAAATAGACATTTACTATGAGGGCCTTTGCTTTTATTTTTTGTTTTCTTTCAGTATTAGGGATCGAACCCAGGGAAACTTAGCCACTGACCCACATTTCCAGTCCTTTTTAATTTTTGTTTTGAGACAGGGTGCTGCAAAGTTGCTGAGACTGCCTTTGAATTTGTGATTCTCCTGCCTCAGTCTCCTGAGCTGCTGGGTTTATAGGCATGTGCCACCACTCCTGGCTTCTTTGCTTGTTTTTGATGGACGATAGACTTTACTTATTTTTTGTGAAACAAAATTATAAAAGTAAATATGTGGATAACACTGATAAACAATTGCTGATGTAAACAAGATATTTGGTATAATTGCTATAATTTTTAATGTTGTAGTAAGAGTGTTTCTCCAGATTCCATCTAAGACAACACTAAAACATGGACTTCATCAGTACAAGCATTACCACTTCTTCATCATGAATGGATATTTAATGTTTTATTGATAATGTGCATTTTCCATTATATATTCTTCTTACTGTTAATATCTATATAGATGTTAAAGATTTATAAAAATTTACTTTCCTTGTATTTGACATTATATTAACATCACACATTGAAAATCACTCTCCCTTCTTTAGATACTGATTCCCGATTCTGTCAGTAGCAATTCTGGAATTACTGTTCTTTCCTCCCCTCTTACTCACATTCATGTAACTTCTTCCTGAGTACTGTATTCATGTAGAACTGTCTGATTGCAAGCATACCTGTGTAATATTTTCCTTCTTATCCAAATTTTTATCAATTGTATTAATTCTTTATTTTCAGGGCAGAACTATTTGTACACATTTTTTGGGTTTCATGCACATCTTAATATACTGGTTTTATATATTAATATTCCTACTTTTACTGCCAGATGTATTTGATTTGCTTTCTACAAAACCGAGTCTTATTTACTAGTAGATTTTCTTGAAATATATTAAGGAAAATATTCTATTCTGTTCATGTTTATAACTATTTTTCTATGGCCTTTAAACTTGAAGTTAACATTTCTAAGTGATTTTTTTTATTATCTTAAAAGTTTTCAGCATGGTATAAATATTACTGTTATGGAAACTGACATCATTTTGCACTACTAAGGAAAAAAATTTTTTGTAATATTTGTGTGAATGTTTAAGCATTTTTTCTTATATCTATAAAATCTAAAATCTGTCATTAAGTCAATAAAAGTCTCAGTAAACAATCTTTTGACATTTTTTCCAAATGTTTTTCTTTAAGTAGTAATAGAAGTAGGTTTGGTTGTTGTTTTATACTTATCAGTAAAACATCTGTTCTTTTATACCATTTCTCTCCTATCCCCACTACTTAGGAACCCAATCAATATATATCATGTGTTTAAGGCATTATTTGCCTTTATAATGTAAAGTTGACTACCAGTTAATAATAACGTTTATATTTCAAAACTGCTTAAAAGAGTGTATTCTATATTTTCTCACTACAAACAAGTATTTGAGATGATGCATATGAAGAAACTATCTTGATTTGACATTTTGCAATATAAACAGGTATCAAAATATCACAATGTACTCACAAATTTATGTATTGAATAATACAATTAAAAATAAAATGAAATTTCAAAAATATAAATTTTGGAATCATTATATTTTATTTCATATCTTACTTCCAGCTGTATGTTCAAAATCATTTTTTCACTATTCTTTTATGTTAAATAGTCAATTTTAAAGTGTGAAAGTATCAGGTTAAAATTTTCAAATATTTTTGGTGATTTTTGTTGGGAACCTATTCATTTTATTTTTCTTTTTGTTTCTCACAATAACTTTGTGTCATATTTTAGTGTGATTCACATTCTTTTCAATTCTTAAAAAGACAGTCTTTTTGGGGCATGAGGGGGTATCTTTATTTTTGTTTTAGTGGAATTCTCTGCGATTGCTCTCATTTGTGAGCCATTTCTGTATCTTTCCGTTTTAGAGAGATGTTCTGCTTTATTTTAAGGCTTCTCTTTTATTAGCTTGATCTTCTCATCCCTCTCATCTGGTCTTCTCTCCATTAATCTAGTCATAATAATTTTAAAATAAATTTATGTTCATTAACTTTTTTTTTTTTAAGAAAGAGGGACAGTGAGAGAGACAGAGAGAAACAACTTTATTTAGTTTTTCACATGGCCTTAGTTGCTCCAACACTTAGTTGTGTACGTGGTGCTGGGGTTTGAACCCGGGTCCTTGTGCTTGCCAGGCAAGCGCCGAAACCGCTGAGCCACTGCTCCAGCCCCTATGTTCATTAACTTTTCTTCTCAGTACATAACTTTTCCATCTTTGAGAATTTGAAATACTATATGTCATTTGATCCCTTTCTGTTTTTACTAAACTTCATTTCTAATCAAATTAGAGCCTGAGAGGGTTTCTCCCTTACTGTGTTCAAACCTGCTCACAGGTGTTCCCTCAGGATGGGAAGCCATCCTTTTGGAGTGTATTTGCTGATAATTTTTGGTCTCTTCAACTGATATCAGTAGTCGTCTTTCACTTTCCACTATTACACTTAAGGTGTTCCTGTGCTTACTTCGATGTGATCAGTGATTGTCATTAAGAACCTGCATTTTTTTAAATTAAAGTTCTAGGTTTATGGAATATGTTTAGTCAGATCTTTGCCCATTGATTGGTCATAGTATTTATTTGCTATTAAATTGTTTGCATTCCCTAGATATTTTAGATATTAACTTCTCATTGGATAGTTTGCATACATTTTATCCTAATGTGTAGATTGTCATCTCATTTTATTGATTATTCTCTTTATATATATGTACATATATATACATATGTGTGTGTATACATATATATATATATATATATATATATATATATATATAATCTAAAAAAAAAAGACAGAAACATTAGGTAGAAAGTAAAACCATGGCTACCAGGGGAAAGGAGATGGGGGAAATAGGGAGATATAGGTTGAAGGATACAAATTGTAATGTGGAGTGAATTAATGAGATTTACAGCATGACAGTAGTCTATAACACTTTATTTTATGGTGCAAATTTTTTTTACTGCATACAAAGAATCCTAAATGGTCAACAACATGATGAAGGGGATATGTTCATTTCTTTGAATTTTAATGATTATTTCACTATATATCAAAATGTTATGCTGTAAACTTTATACATAATTAATATAAAAATGTAGGTATTTTTGTTTGCTATCTATGATAGGCTGCACAGTGCTACCTGATAGCTCAGAAAAGGTCCATGAAGATCATTAGAGTAGAAGAAAGGGAACAAGGGGAGGGAGGTGGAGAGGGAAAGGAGAAATACTAAGGACTGAAATGCGGGAAATCATATCTTGTGCTCGTATAATTATGTAAAAGTGAACCCCAATGTTTTTTATGACTATAAAAAACTAATGAATAAGAGAAAGATACATTCATGACTGAAACCAGTGAATGTGTGCTTGCATGACAAAAAGTTCTTTGCATAGTGGTAAAATGAAGGATCTTGTTATGTGGAAGTTGGCTTGGATTATCTTAAGTGGGCCTTACACAACTGACAGAGTCCTCATAAAGAGAAGGCTTTAAATCATTATTCGAGTGATACAAATAGTAGGTATAAGCTACGATAACCTGGAAGAGGCAAGGAATTGGTTTTTGCCTAACACCATTGAAAGAATCCAACTCTGCTGATACCTTGGCTTTAGCCCAGAGAAACTGGTTTTGGGTCCTATCCTCATTAACTATTTCAGAACATACCTGCATAGCTTTGAGCAGCCAAGTCTGTGGTGATTTGTTATAGCAGTAGCATTAGAAAAGTAATGGGCTATCTTTAGTGATCTATGTGATTTTGGGGAGATACTTTTTTTTTTTTAACCAACTACGGATCAGTAAAAAAGATGTAGTAAGGATGTAGTCAGCCTATGCATTTTAGACTTTTTTTAAATCACTATTTCTCCAATTATTTTCTTCTTTGTATTTATAAATACTTCTTCCCTCTTCTGGGACTCTTATTATCCATATTTTTGACACTTTAACTTCTATTCTTGATGTATCCTAAGTTTTTTATTGTATAATTGTGCATCTAAATGTTTTCTATCTGAATTTTATTTCAAGTATGTCTCTTTATAGGATAACATCTATGCCAAGGAGATTTGGAAATCCCATGTGTGTTACAAAAATAATCTAACTGAAACCATCAAAGAATATGAACGTCCTCAGAATGGAGTTTGGAGAAACTCTAGGTAGAAGGTAGACTACTGTCTGCAAGGGACTTAACAGGAGCTCACTCAGGAGTTGAGATTTTTGCTAGCATCTCTTCTTAAAGGACAGACAAACAAAATTAAGATGGTAAAAATCTTATAAAGGTTTTCGCCAACTGATCTCTAATAATCAGGATACATTCATCTACCTACCACTGACCTCATGGTTCAAGTTGGGCTTCCTGCTGCAGAGAGCATTGTATTTTCGATCAACATTTTAATTAATTCTTGAGTTCTTTTTACCTTGTGTATTTTGTTTTGGTAAACATATTTCCATTTCATATATTTTGAAGGTGCACATTCTAGGAATTATATAAAGATGATCACATTTTTGGAGATCATGAAAAATCAATTTAATATTTTAATATTCAGTAAAAGAAACAGAATAAGATAGAGATCTTCTATAATGTCTACTTTATTGTTGTTCCCTGGTTAAAGGTATTTATTCCCAGGGAAAATTATTCACTAAACTCTTTTTTAACTTTGTTGTAAAAAGCATCCATACCTATTGATAAAAGTGATAAGGACTCTGGAAAAAGGATCTGAACTGGACAGGATGGGAAGGCATGACAGAGGCATTACTAGTTTTTCTAGATTCATTCCGTTTCTCTCAATGAGCAGATTAATGCTATTAAAAGTAACTGTATTATACCTTCAACAAGGAAACTAAATAAGAAAATAAATGCCTCTCTTGCTTTAAGCACCCATTTATTTTACTCAAATGTAGCATATGGTGTGTTAAATATTAGATTTTATTTTAGCAGCACAGCACCCGCAACATTCCTAACATGTGGTGATGCATTTTAATTTTTACGTGCCAGTTTACAACTATGAGAGCATCTGCTGTGTGTAAACAGGATGATCAGCATCAGGTAGGTGTGGGGCTGTTTATTGTTCTCTGGGAGGAAAGTGGAGGGAGGGATGCTATTGAATTGAACAGAGTATATGGATTATAATAGTGAAAAAAAATGCATCCCTCATAATTCTGGATTGTAGTATCCATTAATTCAAAACGTTCATGACACCAAAATAAAATATTTGAAGCCGAGAGAAAATTAGATTAGTTAATAATCTAACATCTCCTTTCATCTAACATGAAAACAATGTGTGGCAAAAATGCATAGATTTACAATGCTTATTTTTTTGCTATAGATTTGGCTGCTTGCAACATATCTGCTTTCCTAAGACTATAATACCTGAAGGCATTTCCGGAGGTCATTACATCCATTTTTTCTGACTTAGAGAAGGTCTGCAACAACCAAAACAAACCAATTAATCATTCAGCCATAGTCTCTTCAGGGGAGGACTAGCCCTGGAAATAGTGCCACAAAAACTCTCAAGAACAACTGCAGATTTGATGGAACACCAAACACCATCATAATCTATTCACAGTCCCTCACTTGCTGAATTGTTTTGACATTATAACATGCCACGTTTGTTTGTGGATATTTCATTTTGATAGTGTTATTCCAAAGCCAATTTGAGGTCTAGTGTTATGAATTAAGACATCATTAGATAGTCCCATAATCATTGATCACTGAATATAACACAGTTCTTTCCTGGTGCTGGCAAAAGAAGTGAAATGGAAGAGGGTTTAGTAGCAGAGCTGTGACACAAAGACTGTAGAGGACCAGGAATCTGGTAAAACCTATGCCCCCTGCTCCCTGCCTTAGCTCCTGTCTCATTTTCTACAAACAATGAAACACAAAAATAACAATGATAAGAAAAACCCCATCTTTAAGTCTGCTGCAACTAAATTGAATTACATGTGGTTTCACACCAAAAGTTAAAGGTTAAAGAGTGATAGATTTTTAATAGCATACAATATTTGTATTTCTTTCCCCTGAAAATTTGCAGCATGAACTTGCTAACCCTGCATTTATCCTCAGATAAGAAGAGACTTCATAAGCATTCTAAGTGTCTGATATTCATTCACTCTAGGGTTCAACTGTCTCCATGGTTTAATATTTAAGAAATATGAATTAGAAAGAGAAAGGAGAATTGGGGACTTCTCACACTGATTGTCATGACCTTTTCCTTCCCTTCTTGTCAGGTAGTGCCTGGGGCAATCCTGGAGTTAAAATGGTCCATATTTTATCTTCATTTTGGAGATTTTATCTGCATGTTCTGTCCTTCTAGGAGCTGTCTTTTTCTCATCTTTCCTAAACATTCTGATAATAATTATTTTTCCTTTTTCAGTTTTAAAGGTGCTTATATAGATATTCTGAACCAAGTCTGTAATTATTTTTGGCAAAGAAACAAATCAGGAAAGTAACATAGTTCCAACCTAAGGAAATAATGTTTTTATTTTTTCGTTTTTATTTATTTTTGCTAAGAACAGAATTTTAAAGTGTATAATTTGACCTTTACAAAACTCAATGCAAGCAAAATTTAAGCACAGTAACTGAAAATGAGCTCAAAGGGATAAAGCAGGAGATAATTTTGTTTGTGAATTTGTGACTGAAAGGATTAATCATTCATAGGTGACTAAAGTTGACCCTATCTTGAATAGTTCGATTCTCATTTCTATTGTCTGCAGTAATGACTTCCCTTATGATTTATTTTAGATCTTTAACCAGAGAGTAGGGTTTTCTAGGTATAGGAAATCAACTTAAAAATAATGAACTATTAAAAATAGTCATATCATTTTGGAATGATGGAAGACTTATTTTCAATAATACAAAAGTCAGTTTCAAATATTGTCTACAGTCCTGGGAGAGAAAACTTTTGAGCAATAAATTAATACAGGGAGTGTGACAAATGTAGAAAATATCTTTTTTTATCCTCTATTATAGCTTACAATAATATATACTGTGTGCATACATACATCTGTGTATGCACATACACAAGTAATATATACACATATACACAGCAAGCAGCCATCCAGGTAAAAGTAATGTGGAAGACAAACGGAATTATATTTTCCATTCTTTTTTTTTCTTTTTTTTTCAGGGCTGAGGACCAAACCCAGGGCCTTGTGTGTGCTAGGCAAGCGCTGTGCCACTGAGCTAAATCTCCAACCCCCATATTTTCCATTCTTGTTAATAGTGTAGATTTTGGTAACAAGATTGTACATATAAATAACTACATAAATATAAAGCATGCATATTATGTATTTAAGTGCATGCTTTGCATAATTTAAAACCATATTTGTAGAGCTAAACCAATCTGAATTTGCAATAGGAAATATGCAAAGGAAAATTATTTTAGACTGAAGTCCACATACTGAAATCCTATACCTTAGGATATAAATGTGTTCCGAGCTAGGATCTTTACAGAGATAATGAAGTTTAAATGAAGTTATTGGTGAGGATCCTAATATAATATGACTGATATCCATAAGAACAAAGCAGATTTACACTCAGTCACTCAGAGAGGAGAAAGCCATATGTAAACAGTTAGAAAAACATCCCTGTGGAAGCCAAGAAGAGAGGTATCAGAAGAGACCAACTCTCACTAAACCTTGACTTTGGACTTGTAACCTTCAAAATATGAAGAAATAATTTTCTGATGTTCAAGCCACTCAAAGTGGAAATTACTTATGACAAAAATGGTAAACTCTACATATGAAATGTCAGAAAAAACAAGTGCGAAAGAAGAATTTCCTCTTCACATGTAAATAATGTTTTCATTGTTTGTATTTACAGACAAAATATACATTTTTAAAATATTTTTTCTTGATAAATATTTAAGAGTATAAACCTTAGGCTGCAGGCAAATATCCATTTCTGTGACTCTCTTTATTTGTTACAAAACACAAAATGAAATAAAAATGATCGTGTGGGATTTTTCCCCAACACTGAAGGAAAATCAGTTATTCTCATGTCATTTCTACTGTCATTAAGACTCAGATGAGGGACTGAAGTGCTGGCTCAGTGGTTGGAGCACTTGCCTGGCATGTGTGAGGATCCAAGTTCAAACCCCAGCACCACAGACACAACTAACTGTCAGAAAAATGAAGGCCAGATGAAAAAATAAAATTGATTCTTTCTCTCTCTTACTCTCTCCCTCCCCCTCTCTCTCTTTTTTAAAAAAATAGGGTCAGATGATGAAACAAAGCTGGAGACTAGTTTAAATCAGGCAAAATAACATTGCTTTGGAGTTCAGAATAACTAATTTGTGTACAGTATTTTTTTAGTGATTTCTCTTTATCTTAATTTTTTTTATTCTACACAGAAAGTTCCCTATTATGACTTCTTCGCAGAGCTTTTATTGATAACCTTATCTAAAAACCACCTGCTATTGCAATCCTTTAACTTAATTTTTCTCTCTGTAAAGAAAAAAATTGTTACTTCTGATATATATGCACATATTTATGTATTACCTACCCAACACATACAAACACATACATATATTCATTTTGGAAGAGATGGCATTGTTAATTCATGTCATGCATTAATAATTAAAGTTATTGAATGTTGTTACTTTGTCCATTAGACAAAAAGGGAGTCTGTTGCTTACACCTGCTAACCATCTTTTTGGGGGTATAACAAAGTCAGGATGTGTTTGATCACTGGTGAAATGAAGACATGTGCTGGTCAACTTTTCATTGCTGTGACTAAAAACCCTGATGAGGACAATATAGAGGAAGAAAAGTTTATTTGGGCTCACAGCTTCAGAGGATCAGCCCATGGTGGGATACATCTGTTGCCCTGGATCAATGATGAGGCAGAACATTATGGTGATTGAGTATGGTTGAGGAGCCCCTCCACACATTATGGCCAGGAAACTGAGAAAGAGAAGGGGCTGACGCATGGAATATACATGCCTCTAAGGCACACCCCAAGTGACCCCAGTGACCCATCTCATCCAACCACTCCTCACTTGCCTACAGATATCACCCAGTAGTCTATTTAAACTAGGATGGACTGATTAGCTTACATGTCTCATAATCAAATCATTTTACCTCTGAATATTTTTACAATAACATAGTAGCACATGGATGGTACCTCATATCCAAACCATAATGAATATATGTATATGTACACACACACACACACACACACACACACACACACACAACTGAAGGCCCCTCAAAAAGAGTCAAGGTTAAACATAGAGACTCTGGGGCCTGAGAATTAGTGATTTCAATTTGTATTGGCTCCTCAGACCTCAAGACAAGTCTTCTCATTCCTGCCTGTGAAGTGCTGTTGTTAGCACATCTTTTGTTTGAAGAAATATGTATCCCTTCCAAATAATTGGAAAGAAGTGAAAGCAAATAAAACCTGGGCTCAAAAACGAGCATAAATATTGTTACATCAAATGTGAGTTTAAAAAGAAAAACTAATTAAAAGCAAATTCTTCTGAGGTAGTGTTAAAGTGCTAATATAATCTGATTTACACAATATTTAGCATTATGGGAACTGGAGAGGTGGTTCAGTGGAGTACTTTCCTGGCATGAGTAAGGACTCAGGTTCTATCCTCATGACCACATATACAACCAAGTGGAGGAGAAACAAAAACCAGATGAAAAAATAAAATTAACTCTATATTTCTCTCTTTAGTAATATATATATATATATATATAAAACACTATGTAATATAAACAATCTGATTCCCAAACCACAGAGAAGAATTTTTCTAAAAAAGATGTATTTATGTTTGTGTGCTTCCTACTTAAAATTCCTCAGTGCCTCCTATTGTAACATTCCTTCCAAGGACCTCTCTAGTAACTGCTTACTTGAAAATCCATGTTCCATCTTAACTAAACATTTTACCTTGTGCCTAGGAAGTTGCTTTCATCCTATTTGAATCTGCCAAAGTGCTCAGAACAGCATTACACAATTTCATATTTCAACTGATGAAGTCCTACAAGACAGCAGCGGTTGTAAGACTAAGAAGGAATACATCAAAGTTTTCAAAGCTGCACACTTTTTCAGCATGTATTTCAGCAGCATAATTATATATCTACACATCATTGCCCCAGGCCATACGCTGCATGGCAGTTTTCAGTGAGAGGGTTCAAATGTTTCAAAGACACCTAACACTTTTAAAATAGAGGTGACAAATGCAGGCAATTGTTCTCCAGACACTTTGTGCACAGCAGTGTAAAATTTGGGGTAATCAAATCAGGAAACATAGCCTTAAAGCAAGTTTCTCAGACTTATGGTCACAATGAAAGCAATATATTCCTGAATTCTACGGTGTGTGTTTGCATGTTCTGAGAGCTCCTGTACAGTTAACTGAATTGTGGTTATCATATTGGTGATCAACTGGGGACTCAAAAACCAAAGATGGGAGTGGAACTCCAAAGGGAGATCTTATGGATAATGAAAACAAAACTAAAATAAGCATAATAGTTTATTTTAATATATAATGTGTCATATTCTATGTAAAACTATAACTCTAGCTTCTTATTGTATATTTAAGTGTTTGTGAGAGTGAATAAAAATTAAAATATTCATTTTATTTCTATGTGTATTTCTGTTTTCAGGAGTAAATGTCAGGAACAGGAGAAGGTTACCTGAGGACCTAATTTTGCAGGTGTTTAGGCAGTTTACCAATATAGGTGAGAGCAGGATGGGGCGAGTTCTACAACATTTTATTCACAGATACCAGAGTCAGAGAACACCAGATGCAGCATATTCAAAGGGTAAGTTCCCCCAGGAAGCTCTGCCTTGTTTTCTTGCCAAGTAAAGGTGGCTACGCTCTGAATATTCCAAATGTGCCAAGAATTTGAAAGTGCACGGTTTTCAGGACTGCTTCCAGAGAGTCTGATGCAGCAGAAATCAGTACAGCTCTGTTTTCACAGCAGTTAGAACTCGCCTTGAATTAAATAATTTAACCAGTGTAATTGTTAAAAAGTCTGTGTAGATTTCTAACTTATTTACTCTGTTCAAGACAAATGAAAAATAAGGCACATTTGCAGATGAAAGGGAAGATTATGCTAAAATATATAGAGATCTCTCAAAATTTAAGAGCAAAAGGCCCTGGTGAATTATCTCCCCCTTCTTACCCTGGGGTTCAGGTGAACTATACCTGCTGCTGCTTTGCATGGTTTCATTTTATTCTCTTTGAAAACTGCAGGCTTTCCTTGCCCATCTACTTTTACAGGAATAAGTGTAATTGTCTCCCTAGATGGCCGCCTTAAATCCATGGTGCTTACTCTCCCAGAGGGTCACAGTTAAATGGCTAAATTTGTATATGTTAGTTCCAAAATCCCATTTCAGGAAATCCAATTGCTTAATTTCCTCCCCTACTTTAATCAGATCTGGACAGAGTCGGAGAATCCTGGAACCCGAACAGTAGTGCCAAGCTTTTATAGGGTAAGGGCTAAGCGTGGAGGCATACACAGAAAAAACATATTGAGATCTCAAATAGATGAATTTATGATATGTGCATACATGAATACTTCACAGTGAATCCCACCATTATGTATAATTGGAATGGACCATTAAAAATATTTTAAATTCTAAATCAAATTGAACATAGGTAAAGTATATGAATGAATCTTTCCTTAAAGAATTGATAATTTTACAACATTATTTCATATGTTTATTAGTTGTATCCAGTGGATAAACTTAATAGGAGTTTGATTATTTGCAACAGAATCTGGGTACAAATTATTTATTCAGACAACAAATACTTATTGATCATTTAGTATTTACCATACAATGAGTAAGGCACTAAAAGTAAACCAAAAGTAGAAATATGACCAAAGATCAGTAGAGGCAAAACAGAATATTTACTGACATTTTTAATCACAAGAGATAATGCCAGGGGTTGGAGAGGTGGCTTGGCGGTTACGGTCCTTGCCTGGAATGCGCAAGTACATGGGTTCAAACCCCAGCACCCATGTATACAACTAAGATTCAGAGCAATGGAAGCTATATGAAAAACTCAATTAAAATTGATTCTCTCTCTCTCTCTCTCTCTCTCTCTCTCTCTCACACGCACACACACACACACACACACACACACACTGTCTTTCTCTCTTAAAAAAAAAAAAAAGAGCGATAATGCCAGAATAGCATCTGGAGATGCTGTTCTTCCTGATAGCTTCTAATTCACTAAAGTCACTATTAGTTTAAAAACTGTTCTTTTATTACATGGGCTTGTATATGTGTGAGCACTTCTATTATAAATTGATTTTTCTTATAAAAATGTATGTGTGGGGGGCTGGAGTGGTGGCTCAGTGGTTTCGGCGCTTGCCTGGCAAGCGCGAGGATCCGGGTTCAAACCCCAGCACCACGTACACAACTAAGTGTTGGAGCAACTAAGGCCATGTGAAAAACTAAATAAAGCTGTTTCTCTCTTTCTAAAAAAAAATAAAAATAAAAATAAAAAAAATAAAAATGTATGTGTGGATTTTCAAAGAAGTAAAAGTATATTGTGTTATATTTTAGCTTGATGTAATCATTTTAAAACAAAACATCTGTTTACTCAACAATAGAATAAAGACAGCAATCTATAATTAAATCTTTTCCTCTTCTATTCACCAACATAACCTCAAATGAGTTGCTGCATCATATTAAATTTTAATGCTTAATTTAAAAACAGAACAAGAAACTAACTTTTCTAATTAAGAAAATTATAACATTTAATAGATTAGTGTGTTAGCTTTCTATTGATGTTACCAAAATACTTGACAAGAAGAACTTAGAGGAGGAAAAGTTGATTTTGTTTTCACAGTTTTATGGCTGGCTATCTCCATTGCACAGGTGCAGAACATCATGGTGGAGGAAATCTGCTCAGCTTATGGCAGCTAGGAATGAGAGAGGTGGGGAGGGAAAGGGAGAGGGAGAAAGGGAGGAGAGAGAAAAGAGAAGTCAGGGACAAAATATAGTCCAAGGGCATACCCCCAGTGGCATATTTCCTCCAACCATTCATCTTTGCCTACTTTTATCAACTAGCAACCTATTTAAATTATTAATTCATCGAATGGATTATTCCACAAGGTTATAGCTTTCATAATCTAACTTCAATTCTGAACATTCCTACATTGTCTAACCCATGAGATTTCTGGATGACATTAAGGATCCAAATCATAACAATTAGCTGTATTTGAATGATGTACTAAATTGAATACAGAATCACTTCCAACCAAGCCACCATTCTGAGTAAAACAGATTATGAGGCTTTTAAATTATTGTTCCAAATAGATGAGTTTCATATTCTGCTTATATTTTGGCAAGAATAATTATTACCTTATTTTTCTTTATAATAAAATTCATAAAATTAAGTTGATCCTGCCAGGAGCAACAGCACATGCCTGTAATCCTAGTGATTCGGGACATTGAGAAAAGAGAATTGCAAGTTCAAGGCCAGCCTCAGCAATTTAGCAAGCCCTAAGCAACTTAATGAGACTTTATTTCAAAATAAAAAATGAAAAGGTCTGGGGATGTAGCTCAGTGGTAAAGCACCCCTGTATTCAATTTAGTACATCATTCAAATATAGTTAATTGTTATGATTTGGATCTTTAATGTCATCCAGAAATCTCAGGAATTAGACAATGCAGGAATGTTCTGAATTGAGATTAGATTATGAATGCTGTAACCGTGTGGTATAATCCATTTGATGAATTAAATTCCCTATAAATAATAAATGCCAGAAATTACAATAATCCCAAAAGGTATCCTTCCTTAGGAAGTTTTAAATTTCAGAAAAATAACTTCAATAGGCTTAGGGAATATTGAGGTCTACGTAGTAGTTTTCTTTTCATAAAATAACTTATGTATGCTAGGATTAGACAGATTTATTTGCAGCTGAAGTATATGAGAAGTAACTGAAAATTAGTTCATGAATTCTTCAAATTATTAGAAAACGTTGAAATACTGCAACACATGATACTGACTAGGACCCATTTCCTAAAGTCAGCACACCAAATCCACTGGCAGAGGACGTGTCAACTGATTGATGTATTTGTCGTCAGCTCAAACATTAATTGTTCAATGAAAGTGTCTTAGGGGAAAAAGAGATAATTATTATAATTCAGTGGAGAAAACAAGTTCTGTTTCAAATATGATAATGAGTGCCCATGATTAAAAGAATCAGTTTTAAAATCTGTCAGATATTAATTTTTCAATATCCATCATAGCTCACAGAGACCCTTAACATGTCACAGGTTACTGACATTAAATTAGCAATTTAAAGGTTTACCTTTGAAAAGTTAACAGAATGCAATGTGAAAATAGTGACTCCTTTTGGAGTTTAAAATGTTGTAATAAAACCCACAACAATGTTAAGTCATACAAATATTGGGTCACTGTGAAAAATGCCATTTAAACATACACACACACATACACAAAGAGAGAGAAAAAGAATAGCTTCAAGACCAATTGACATTTTAAGAAAGGTTATATTATACATACAATTTAGAATACAAAGCATTGTAGAAGAATATAAAGAATACAAACATGCAATATTACTGTTGAATTTATCTGATTTTCAGCTTAAAGTGATTCAAGCAACTGTACTCTACTTAAACACCCTCTCTCAGTTCTGTTAATTATTATCGGAAATAAGATTTTAAAACACTGCTTACAACTATATGTTTCTAATTTAATAGTCTTCCATTATAAAATTGTGCTCTGAGAAGATTGTTTATTAGTGGGGCTTTGCTGCTCTGTCAGCCCACTCCTTCACGTAGTCATGCATTAAGATATTTTGAGCCAAGGCAACTTCTATTGGTTATTCCAGAAAATAAAATAATTTAAAAAAATGATCCATGACCTTAAAACGAAAGATGGAAAGAAAATTTGGAAGGATTTAATTAGTCACAGGGTCAAAATGTTTCTTTTTTCTATCAATTCCACTTAGTTTATTCTTTTTAATATATTTCTATGGATGTGTGAATTCTTTCTTTATAATGCCGCATTGAAGGATTCCCAAGAAGGAAATAGCTCTACACAACGTGAATGTTACAATACAGGGTCACAGAGTTTAAAATTCTTTGTGGTAGTTTCCATAGTGATTTTATAAAGAGAAAAACTGTGTGCTACCTACTGTATCTTCTATTACACATAAAGAGACAAACTTTTAATAAAACAGTAATTTTAATTGACCTCAAGCTGACATAGTTCTTTTATTTAGTTTCAAAATCTTTGTACATAATATTCACAACAATAATGTCATTGAATGAAGCTAAAGTATTATTGATACCTCATGTTTTATGAATACATCTGGAGATTTAGAGGCCTAAAATTTACATGTATTATTAGCATTGCCTGTGCTACTTAAACTGTATTTCACATTCTTTTTGCCTAGAATAGGTTCTTGAGCATCTTAGATGTTTATAAATATATGTACAAAGGTTCAAAAGTGTTTCTATTTATTTACTTAAGATTTTATCTATTTTTCACTTTCTTCTTCCTTAATACAAGGCTGCAGTTAAGACAAGGTAGGTTGTTTGATGTTATTATGAGTCTGGACATACAGTCTTAGTGATCATGGCCACATTCCAAACCTCATATATGTAAGTGGTGGTACAACTTTGAATTCTGTCCACTGCATCAATATGTCATCTTCTGTTTAGTATCTTGGAGATGACTTAAGGAGAAAAATAAAAATCGTCATTTCTTTTGAACAGAAGATTCTACAAGTGGTAATTAAGAGGAACAAGCTGGTATTTAGTATTTAGAAGTATAACACTAGAGAAGGAATCCTCAAGCTTGAATGTTTGAAAACTGAAGGTACCATTAAAATATCCACAATGTGTAACTTAAGTCATATGTCTGATTGCAATTCTTTGATTTTTTTCCTGTTTCCTTTCATTTTGTCTTTCGTTTTTTCCTCACCTAATTGCAGGACTTTACTTTGTAAGAAAAGATTATGGGGAATAGCATAATCTATTTGGTAGCTATGCCATGTAATTCTGGATATTTGAACCAATCCTGTGCTCATAACTTGAAGAAGGATTTAAAATAGAAGGTTATTACTTTAGGATTTGTTTGTCCTAGGTAAAGGATAATTATAATATTTATTAATATGTGAAGTAGAAAGATTGACCTATATTCTAGTAATTGACCAAATAATCATGTCTATTCCTTATTTTGTTACCCACTTTGAAAATTATTTTAAGATATGTGTAATATCAATTTGCAATGTCTTTTCCTGATTCCTATAGAAATTATCTGAATTGTAGTTAACTACAATGAGCAAGTCCTTGGAACTGCAATATTCACATCACTACTTACAAGTGGGCACTAAGGTGATCAGGATAGAGAATCTATATTACTTAACAGAGTGTGTCTTATCAGCTGAATCATGTAATCTCCAGAGTATTAATATTTTTATTTACTTATTGTTCCTTTTTTACATACACATGACATTATAATATGCATGACATAATTTTAAATCATGGAATATAGCTTTTCCAAATTCAGTCCTCAGTATTTCCCTTTCTCCTGCCTTCTTTCCTCCTCCTGTTCTTTTTAGTTATACATGTCATGTCATTGGAATATACATTAGCACACAATTTTAAAAACATGTAGTATAACTAGTTTCAATTCATTCCCCAAATTGCCCCTTTCCCCGACCCACTGTTCATTTTAGAAATACATGACAATATATAATAATCAATGATGTAATTATAAAAGTATAACTTCTTTCAATTCCATCCCCAGGATTTCCTCTTTTTCCTTTCAATTCCATCCCCATGATTTCCTCTTTTTCCTTTCTCTTCCCTCTACTCTACTGTGCCTTCTATTAATTACCAATATTTTTTAAAATTTAATTTGATGAACATATTGATGCAATTCACTATAGTGTGTTCACATGAACATAAGAAAGTTAAGTCTGGTTCACTCCTCGAACTTTCCCTATCCCATCCCTTCTTCCTCTGTTTCCTTCCCTTCCGTCTATTACTCCGATCTTTTTCTTATTTTGGGTTAGCTTCCACATATCGGAAAGAACATTCAACCTTTGGCCTTTTGAGGCTGGCTTATTTCACTGTGCATATTAGTCTCAAATGCCAAAGTCATTCTATCTTATGGCTGAGTAATATTCCTTTGTGTGTATAAACCCCATTTTCTTTATCATCTGTTGAAAGGAACCTTAGCTGGTTTCATAGCTTAGTATTATGATTGTGTTACTATAAGAAAACATTGATGTGGCTCCATCACTGAATATGCTGATTTCAGATCCTTTGGACATACATCGAGGAGTGGAATAGCTGGGTCAAATGGTGGGTTTATTCCTAGGTTTTTTAGAAATCTTATTCATACTGCTTTTCAGGGTGATTGTACCATTTTGCAGTCCCACCAACAATGTTTAAGTGTATGTTTTCCCCACATCTTGCCAACATTTATTGTTGTTCCTATTCTTGATAATTGCTGTTCTCACTGGAGTTGGATGAAATTTCAGTGTACTTTTAATTTGTATTTCTCTAATTTCTAAAGATGTTGAACATTTTTCATTTATTTTTAACTATTTGTAGTTCTCAATTGAAAGTATCTGTTCAGTTCTTTTGCCCGTTTATTGGTTGAGTTATTTCTGTTTTTGGCTTTGAGTTTACTGAGTTCTTTGGATTTTCTAGATTTAAATGTCCTGTTTGAGGTGAAGGTTGCAAAGATGTCTTTTCCCATTCTGTGGGTTCTCTCTTCACAGTCCTCAGTGTTTCCTTTGTTGTGAGGAAGCTTTTCAATTAGATGTCATCCCATTTATTGATTTTTAATTTTATTTCTTTTGTTTGGGAATTTTATTAAGGAAGTCAGTTCAAGAGCCAACGTGTTGGAGTGTTGAGCTTACATTTTCTTCTAGTTGGTGTGCTGGGTCTCTGGCCTAATTTTTAGGTCTTTGATCCACTTTGAGTTGAGTTTTGTGCATGATGAGAGATAGAAGTTAAGTTTCATTCTACTACATATGGATTCTTTTAAGTGGATAATTTTTAATATCTCACTATTACAGAAAATTTTTCAATGACAGTGTTTGCTCACAGTGATGTGTCAAATCCAATCCCCAATTCTAAAACATATTCTGTGAAGCTTCACAGAAATTTTGTGAAAAATTATAAAACACAGAATTGAAATAAATGTTTAATAAATGTTTTATATTAAAATCAAAGCAATCATTCCCTAGTTTTCTATATTTATTTTTTTTACCTCTGATCTGTAAATTTTCTAAGAATTGGTTTGTTATTCAAATTATCTCACAACTCCATATTAGTGATGTCAGATTTCTAGTTTGAATTAATTAGGACATTGTGAATATATTTATACCAAGAAAATTGGTATTTAGTACGGATCAGGCTTGATTTATTGTTTTATTTCATACTTAGACTTCAGACACTAGAGAAAAATGTTAATCCTACAGGTGAAAATGAACTTTTTTGTGTGTAGTCTTCGCATTGTGACTAGCACACAACCTGAAGAAATTTTATTCCATTGTTAACACTTTTTGTTAGATTTAGCAAAGGAAGTTTTCACATGATGGATGAATGAAGGATGTCTTGCACAACATCATAGTAGTATCACTTTATTTCTTGCTTCTCAAAACACACACATACACACACACACACATATATATAATTAAGCAAAATCAATTTTGAAATCTCACTTGAGATCTAGTTGCTAGACATTTATCAGCACATTAATGCTTTCAAATACCTCATAATGCACATGTAGGAGATTTTACCAAGTATAGTTCAAGAGAATTTATGAAAGTATATTTCATATGGCCAATTGCTCTCCTAAGTGGCTGTAACTATATATTTTATCAATGCTTACATTATGTATTGTTCCATCTTAAATAATATTTGCTTCTTTTCATGTCTTTAATTTTGCTAATAGAGTGGCCTAAAATACTAGTACTGCCTTTTGTTTTGTCTCAACTTATGAGTGTTTATGTATTTTACATACATACTTATACGATTGTATTATTCTTTTCTATTTGCCATGTATACACATATACACATGTATATAAACATGTATACACACATATGCTTATATTTATACATTATATTGTTCATTGAAGTATTTTATCCTAGACTATGTATAATATTTTAACATTGGTCATAATATTATCTTTCAGAAATTTTACATTTCTATATTCATATTCTAATTTAGTCTCATATATCAGGTTAAAAAGAAAAAAATTTTCTCTTACCTTAAAATTCTGTTTGTCACATGAAATTTAATCTTCATGTGATTTATTGGCATGTGAGAATCCACTATTTCTTTTTTGGCTTGAATGCAAAATTTTCCACAACATTGACTATATAAATCATAATTTCCTCATTATATTGTAAGAATGCCTTTTTCTATGCCAAGATAATTTCCACAAATGCGATAGATGTACAGATGTGTATATGTATATACATTTAATATATATGTATATTTATATTATTGTTTTTTATATATATGTACTTTCACAGATACGTGCATATATATGTACATACATATATATATATATATAGAGAGAGAGAGAGAGAGAGTTTCAACTTCTTATATCATACTCATCTGTACATTTTCTTCTATCCTAAGGTCTCTTAGAATGTAATTAATTCTGTCTTCATACTAAAACTTTGATATCTGTAAGTCAATTACTCAGTGCTCCATTTACTTTTATTTTTCTTGTCTCTTTTTAATTTTTCATACAGATAAGTGGGGAAGAGACAGAAAGTGAGAGAATTTCAAGATCAACATGTTTCTACAAAAATATTACTGGCCTTATGTTGGGAACATGAG